>JAPYZR010003592.1:0-13892 GCA_030522945.1 Trichopria nigra
TCTACTCGCCAAGGCTCGGCTAGACATCGGCAGGAATACTGGGCCAGTACTGCGCCAGTTGTTAGCATCGGCGCAACGCAGACATTTCCTATTGGGTACGAACTTTCCGATAAAATATCGTACGTGACACCGACCACGTGAAATACTCGTTAACAAAAAGCATATTTGTATTTGGCACAATTTGATAAGTTTTGATGTTTTTATATCACCTTAAGTAGCAAATTTTCATTTTCATTCGCAATAGATCCCTTATATCTATTAATGAAGCTGTAAATACAAAACCTGAGGACTTGTACATATATAGATGTGGTGGTTTAATTTTATATAAATTTTGTATGTTACTTTATAAAGACACTAAAAGTTATTTAAATGTTAATAGAAGCTAGCCATAGAAAAATTGATTGCTCTCGTTTCCCTGACAGTTCTGACAATCTCTAGGATTGTCACGCGGATGATAATCCGTCATGTGGATCTGAACAGTTTGATACTTTTTAAAAGCTATACTTTTGATCAAATTTTATAAAGAGGGCATGTAATGTGTTATCGTAATATCATAATATATACATATAGTTTCTTCTTTTATAAAAAAATATATTTTATTTTTCCATTCCAACCTATCCAGCAGAATGAGAAAGGAAAGCATTCACGATTATCTATATCTTGTATATAGATATACGACTATAAGTTGTATGATAAAACACAATAAAATATTTTCGGAAAAATTTTCCATTACAATAGGTGCATTTATTGAGAAAACGAAGGGCATATGCGCTTGTCGTGGCAATTCAAAGACTTTAGCGTGTTATAAATATTATTTAAGTCCTGACGTTCTTAACTAAACAATTAACGTCGGGCACAACATTATCAAGAATTTCAATCGTTATTCGTTCACATTGATGATTATAATTTGTACATTTAACGTCCGATTAATGTCCATGTCCATTCCAAATTTCTTTTGGATGAAAACTGGACGTATACTGGACAAAATATGGAGGTAAGACCAAATGTGAATGTACATTGGACGTCTAAAAGAGTAATTCGGGGGACGGTCTGTTATTTCCTTCGGAAACTTACTTTTTTTAAATAAATTGTTGTCAAAATTATACGTTTATTAAAATAGATCAAATAAAAACATTTTACCAGATTTTGTTGACATAAAATAAATTTTTGTTTTCTCAGCTTTGATTAGAGGCGAATTGTTCACGTGATGAGCCTTTTGTATAAATTATTTCATTATTTTATACATATATATATATATATATATATATATATATATATATAATATTGAAATTAAATACAGTCCTTTTATATCCAATACAGTTATATATCGTTTATTTCTGAAGAGTGTCCATACAATAGGACCGAAACGTCAATTTATTTATTTATTTATTTAGTAGATAATTTATGTATTTAATTTCAATATTATATATAAAACTACAACAGTCGTAAAACTTTTTACTACGACTAAAATTTTACTTTTTTAAATCCAATTACTTCGTACCGGTTAACAATATAAAGTTTTTCTAATACATATTTCTAATGTACATTTCGAACAGATTCTTCGAATTATCCGGTATGAAGAGAAACTTCGAAAATATCGGCAGATTTTTTTCACATGTTCGATTTTACATTCAAGACAATTTATAGTATCAGAAAAAGCACACAATTATGATTGATGTAGTGAATCAGAGGCTTCGAAAAGTGCAATCAATTTTTATAGACGTTCAGGTGTCAATAATGGTACGTGTCAACAGACCCGATGGAGTGTAGTGCCCCCAAATGATAACTTGATCTCTTCTACTACACTCGCGACCTCGTAATCTCAAGAATAAACATTTGTAACTACAATTAATTATAACATTTGGTTTTTGTAAAATCTCTTTCATTAATTTATTATTTAAAGTTTCAAAAGATTGAGATTCGTTCTCATTCTATTATATATATATATATATATATAATATAGATATATATATAATATATAATAGAAAGGTAGAGAGACACCATTCAACTTTTCTTCTCAATCTTTTGAAACTTTAAATAATAAATTAATGAAAGATATATATAATGTGTCAAATAAGTCCCGGGGTGGCAGAATATTTTCTCAATTAACTCAATTAAGTTAATTGACCTTCAAGAAGGTCAAAGCCATTAGTGAAGTAACATTAAAAGAGAAATGGACCTTAAATTTGACCTTGCTCATAAGTCTAAAGGTCATTTCGAGGTTAATTTTTTTTGTTTAAATAGAAACCCCCTACTTATACTTAAGCCATAGGTACCTTCAGGGATGCTCTGAGCTCATTTCAGTACAAGCTCTAGGTCACTATATTAAATATGTCTTGTTAAAGTTGTTAGCTTGGGTCATTACAAAAAAAAAAGAAAAGCTTCTATTCTAAAAAGAATACGTCAATGGGTATTTGAACGAACTGCAACTTTTAAGACTTATTATCAGTGAAAATGAAAAAGACTTATATAAGGTATATCGGTTGTTCTCCAAAGATTCGTCCCATAGTTCCTATATCATTGCAAGGCTTTGATATGCGTCCTATATTCGTGATTTTCCAGTCCAAAAAAGAAAGAAAGTGATGACAATTCATATCTTGATTCGTTTTATCGTGCAATTAAAATAATGACGTTATCTTGCATCTGTCAAACAGCAGTAATCGAACCGGGTCTTCCGCAGTTCCCGTAAGCAGACTGCACCGCACATTAATTGTCGGGGATACCGTGGACAATACCATGTAATCTTTAAATAACCTCTAAACACAAGGGCAATAAGAATAATACTAATCAAAATGTCAAAATATAATCCAAAACGGGAATTCTCCAATTTTAAAGTTTTCATCGATAAGTTTCTAAGATATCCATTTCTCTTCACCAAGTCGTAAAGTGGCTTTTCGAAATGTCGTGCTGGAAACAATACTGTGAGTATTTGATTATATATGTTTTTGCAATCAATTCGCTTTTCTCAAAAATCAAATTAAAAAAAAATCAAAATAATTCATATATACTTCAAAAAATATTCAGTCCTATTTAATTCCACAAATGGAATTTCATCATCTCTCAATTCCACCTAATCCTACGTTTATGCTTGAATTTAATCCGCAGTTAAATTTCAAATCGTTATAATGAATGGTATTCGATAAAATTGTAGAATTATATTAGTATAATTGAATAAAGGGAAACTCATTCATTTTAATTCTTTTCAAAAAGTAACAAGAAATTAATCTTTTATAATCATTGATTTCATAAAATGTTTCATGTTATATCTGTCCTATCCAATTCCACGATTGCAATATAATCGACTAGAACGCTTGAATTCCATTCGTAAATTTGGATTGAATTGAATTAAGCATTATTCTGGACGTGGATGTAATTGAAATTGTTTTTTATGTTTTTATCGCAATACACCCGTAGGTATGAAATTGCCGCAACGATGGGTGTTTGCCTTGATGGGTTTTCTGGCATTTTTCAATGTCTATACTATGCGGGTGTGTATGTCCATTGCTATTACCGAAATGGTCTTGCCCATTAATAAAACAGCGGTCCATTTCGTTGATGACACATGCCCGTCGTACGATGAACCATCGAAGCACATGACGCCGGCTTCCGTTAAAGGAACTTACGCTTGGAGTGAATATACTCAGGTGATGAGGAAGATATATATATATATATATATTGTATTTAATCGTTCTTTATCGTGAAAATGTTCATTTATCCACAGGGAGTCATCCTTTCGTCATTTTACTGGGGATACGTAGTTACTCACGTTCCCGGCAGTGCAATAGCGGAGAAATTTGGCGGAAAACACACCGTAGGTATCGGAATTCTGTTTGCAGCCATTGTTACACTTTTGACTCCAGTTGCTGTCGAATGGGGTTCGTCTACAGCTTTGATCGTTGTAAGAGTTCTCCTCGGGCTGGCTGGAGGCACAGCTCTGCCCGCAATGACCGTCATGATCTCCCAGTGGGCACCGCCCGAAGAAAGGTCAAAAATTGGTTCCTTCGTTTTCGCTGGATTGGGATTCGGCGCCATGTGCTCCTTGTCGATATCGGGTATAATCCTGAGATATTCGAATAATGGCTGGCCAGATGTTTTTTATCTGTTCGGCGGCCTCGGTATAATTTGGTTTTTATTCTGGATCGTCCTGTGCTATGACAATCCTCGCGAGCATCCTTTCATCTCGAAAAACGAGGCTCAATTTCTGCACGAAAGACTGAGTCCTCATACCCATGTAAGCCCCCCACCAGTACCATGGCGTCATTTATTTACTTCTCCTCCTGTATGGGCTTTAATAATCGTGCAAACTGGTAGCGATTGGGGCACGTACACGATCAGCTCAGATTTACCAAAGTACATGAGCAGCGTACTCAAATTTTCCGTTGACGATAACGGATATTTAAATTCATTGCATTACGTCGGGCAACTGTTGGTATGCATAATTAGCTCGTGGATAGCGGACTGGCTGATCGATAGAAATTATTTATCCAGGACAAATGTCCGCAAGGTCTACACGTCGTTGGCGACTTTGGGACCTGCTGTTTTTATCTTGGCAGCTTGTTACGCTGGATGCGACAGAATTTTGGTCGTTGCATTTTTTACTATAGGTATGTCATTACTCGGATGCGGTACGCCTGGCAGGAAAGTCAACGTGCTAGACGTTGCCCCTAATTACGCTGGAACTTTGATGGCGGTGACGAACGGATTTGGGGCCTTTGCTGGGATCTTAGCACCGTATACCATTGGCGTATTAACGCCAAATCAAACCCTTAGCGAATGGCGAACAGCTTTTTGGATTGTCGTTGCGACTTTTGTTTTCGCGGACATAGTGTACGTATTGTTCGCTAGCGGTGAAGTTCAAGAGTGGAACGATCCCAAATTTAACCGAAAGAAAAGGACATCTACGAACAAAGAATCGAAAAATGTAGAATTGTTAACTCTTAGAAAATTGTAGTTTTGCGAATGTTAAGTTTATACACAGCGTAAGAATTCTTTCTTTTTTTTTTTTAAATAAAAAAGTTACCGTAACTGAAAATGATGCAATATTTTCTTATGTAGATATCATGTGTATAATCGTAATTATTAAACAATTTATCTATGATATTTTGAATAAATTTCTTTGAAAATGGTAGAAGGGAAAAGGAGAATGCCCACAACGCAAGGAAAAGAAACCCGTAAAAATACAAAGAACTTTCGTAACTTTCGTACAACTAAATACACGTACCTACCTTACTTTACCTGACCGGGAAAATGCAGTCTTCCCAAACCTCCCGTTACTATACCAATGTAAGAAAAAAATTATATTTATACTTTTATTGTTGCAATGGTCGGTCAATAACTGTTCTACTTTAGTACCCTCTTAAGGTCAAAAAGTAGAACAGTTACCGATCTGACCTAAAAATAGGAAAAGTATTTAAAAATAAGGATTTAAGGTGGTTCTAAAGCAGAACAGTTACCGACCGAGGTTTTCAATAAAAGTATAAATAATAAGCGATTGAAGCGTTTTATCAAAATTCGGGCTTTGGAAGGGTGATTCTACACATAATAGACAATACTCAAAAAAATATCGCTGAAATCGGTTCAAAATTAAACGAGTATTGTCAGAAATAAATTATTTTTGTTGCTGGTAAGAGAACATAATTTATTTCGTATAATCCGCCTTTAATTTTGAACTAATATCGACGATAGTTTTTTCTGGGATTACATATGATATGTAGAATCACCCTTCCAAAGCCCGAATTTTTAAAAAACGCTTCAATCCTATTTTATTTATACTTTATCTATTTTGAGGTTAGGTCGGTAATTGTTCTACTTTAGAACCCCCTTAAGTTTAAAGTAGAACAGTTACCGACCTAACCTAAAAATAGGAAAAGTATTTAAAAATAAGGATTTTTTTTTCAAAATTCGGGCTTTGGAAGGGTGATTCTATACATATCACATGCAATATCCCAAATAAAGAAATACCGCTGAAATTGGTAATTGACAAATTACCAAAATTAAACGAGAATTATATCCGAAATAAATTATTTTCCCCTTATCTGCAACAAAAATAATTTATTTCGGATAATTCTCACTTCATTTTGAACTAATTTAACTGTTATTGTATTTGGGGGATTGTATATATATGTGTAAAATCATCCTTCCAAAGCCCAAATTTTGAGAAAACGTTTCAATCACTTTTTATTTATACTTTTATTGTTGAAAACTTCGGTCGGTAACTGTTCTACTTTAGAACCCTTTTAAATAACAGAATTCTGCATGTAAACTTTAGTATATACGTGGTATACATGCATATATACATACGTTATATGAATATAGGTATCATGAATTAATAAAAGATCGATTCACAGACGAAAGCTTACATTTACTTCTGGTAGAATTATCCAAATTATGTATATTCGTAACATTTGTAGTAGCATGTAACGACGAATGAACTTCAGCATCAGAAATGTTGGTCTTTGGTGCATTAGAAACGGCGGTAGGATGATGAAGACTGGACTCGTTGCATGCAAAGAAACTGAACTTGATTTAGGGGTAACTCTGAATGGCGGACAAAGTTTCCGGTAAGAAATACTAGATCTGATCACAAGTCGTTATGGTATATTTTTATTTTTTAAGTTAAAATCAGCTTTGAATAGATGTCACAGTAGGCGAACATAACCAACAAAAGTATGTTTACACGAAAAGTGGTAATTGCGGAGTTTGCGCAGTAAATTTAAAAACATACATTTGGCGGGCAACTTAAATAACGAAAAATGTGCAGATACTATTTTCTTTTTATATACAAATATATATGATGTGCAATGCAAACAAGTTGTTACGAGATATATTGAAAAGTATTCACATTCAAAAACGAATCATTACTTGCTTTCCCATTGTTCTCAATGCTATTTTTGGTACGTCAATACTTTTTAATTACACTTGTTATCATACTATTAAATGTCATAAACCCCATGCGATAATTCTGGTTATGCAAATCTATTTATATGAAATAGTTCTTTTTCTTGACCAATAGTTGGTAGCCTAATCAAGACATTTTTTTAATACCTTAACTTTATACAATTAATAAGGATAATTCATAATAAAATATTAAATACTTATTTTCCACAGTTGGGTAGCTTCCAAAGATGGCCAAGGTTACCGTGGAGTATTTGCTAGCACAGTGTGGACTCTTGAACGTAAAGGACAAAGTATATGTTACACATCTAACGGAACTTTGCAATTAGATTTAAATTGCGAGAAGTTATTATCAGATTATTTTAGACTTGACGTATCTTTAAAAAAAAATCTAAATCAATGGACAAAAGTAGATCCACACTTTGGTACTTCGTATGGCAAATTTAGCGCAGTAAGAATACTTAGTCAAGATATCGTTGAGAATCTCTTCTCTTTTATTTGCAGTTCGAATAATAACATCACAAGGTAAATTCGCGATGGCTCTTATTTTTGAAGTGCTTTTAAATTTATTGTATTACGATACATTTTTATTTTAACACAATAATGTTATAATACCGTTATAATTTTTAAAAATCATTACTTCTGTTATAGAATATCAGGGATGGTAGAGAAGCTCTCTAGGTTCTTCGGTAAAAAAATATGTGACATAGAAGGGACAGAATACTATGATTTTCCAACGATTGATGCCTTGTGTGGATCTGAAGTGGAATCCATTCTCAGAAAAGAAGGATTTGGTTATCGTGCAGCATACATTTCGAAAAGTGCTCAAAAATTACAAAGTTTAGGTGGACGAGAGTGGCTTACAAAACTGCAGAAACAAAATGGTGCTTCTTATGATTTGGCAAGAGAAAGCCTTCTTACTTTAACAGGTATTGGTCCTAAAGTAGCAGACTGTATCTGTCTCATGTCTTTGGGTCACTTGGAAGCTATTCCAGTCGATACACATATATTTCAAGTAGCTTGTGCAAATTACACACCTCATCTAAAATTGCAAAAAAGCGTTACCCCAAAAATTCATCATGAAATAAGCTCTCATTTACGACAACTATGGGGACCGTATGCAGGTTGGGCACAAGCAATTGTCTTTTGTGCAAAAATTAATTCGGCTGTGCAAATTCCTAAAGTTAAAAAACGTCCAAGTAATAGTAATCTTAATAAAGTCGTTAAAGTGAAAACTTGTAAAAAATAACACTGTCACGAGATATGTAAATAGAAATAAAGAACTTTTTACGAAATAAAATAAACTTTTATTATACAAAAGACATTTATCATACTAATTATCTAGGTATATATTTTTTACAATTTATTATGTTTAAAAGTAAATAAATTGCGATGTATAATGTTATCGAAACACTAATAACATAGTAGCGATACATTTCACAACCTTATAAAACATTATACGACTTAAGTATTTTCTTCTAAAACGAGAATACAGGTAGACAATATTTAGCGCAGACGAATAAGAAGTCATACAATGGTAATGAAGGTAAAACTTGTTAATCTACAAGTTATTCCATTGACTCTATCATGTAAAGATCTGTAACGGCATTTTCAACATCTCATCAGAACATGGTCGGTGGACTCAAAGAGGCTGCAAAAGTCGTGAGCATAACCAAAATCTCTGTCCTCGTCTTCGTCTTCGTTTTCTGAAATTATTGTCAGCAATAAGTGAGAGAGATGTTTTGCATGAGAAAGAGAGAAAGAGAGAGAGAGCGGAAAGTAAAATTTAGAAAAAAAGAAAAAACGGTGAACTAACCGTAATTGACGTATGTATTATTAAGGAACGCGAGATAAGAGTCGAGCGCACCATTCGGTAGACGCGCGTCTTGCGAATCTAGCAAATAATCAAATGCTTTTGATATAGGTCATAGCAGCGAAAATGAACGTGAGTTTGTAAAATTATAACTTACCCATTGCATTTTTTAAAACTTCTGCAAAAACGCTTTGTGAAAGATACCGTAACCCCGGAAAATTTATTTGTAAATATGATTTTTCATTTGGACTTAATTTTGATAAACAATCCAGTTGCAACGAAGCTGGCATAGAACAGCTAAAAGCCAAACGCATTTTACTTTCAGCTGACGTAGAACACGTCATCGGATATAGATCCAGACCTCTGAGATTTGTAAATGCCATTCCTGTAGAAATAAAAAGAATTGCAGTGAAAACACACAATTTATAGTTAAATTTTTATCTTTTTAAAGAAAGACTTACAGTTCGAGAAAATGACAATACAGGGATCTCTCTCTGCATTATCAATTTTACACATGTGTATAAACAAGTTTATACATAGAGATCCCTGTATTGTCATTTTCTCGAACTGTAAGTCTTTCTTTAAAAAGATAAAAATTTAATATACGGTTCATTATATATACGGATTTAATTAATTTATAGTTAAAATCACAACATTAACAGAAAAATAGACCTTGAAAACAATTTTATCGTGTGTTTTTTACTCTACAAATACACATGAATTTTACTATGAGATTTTACATTTACATCATACTAAAAGCAAAATTTTCATTCTTGAAAGAAAATTTACCTAGTGGTTTTCGATTTAGGAAGAATTGTAAAGTTCCCCTCCAAGTATCCAAATGTACACCTACAATGCTACCTTGTCCAAAACATGATGTATAGGATTGAGAATGTCCATCGTGATGAATATGTCCATGATACGAATATCCCCAAGACTCTTTATCTTTTCCCAGCAACGAGCTGAACACACCTGGTTTGCTTAGACAAGCATTCTTTGTTCCAACTCCTACCATCTAAAATAAATAACATTATAATAATAATAAAGTTCTTCATTAACATTATATATAGTTTGTACTTTATGTAAATGTAAAGTTTCACATAAGTATTGTTGTGCAACGGACAATTGCCCTTATTTTTATATTTATAACATTAATATTGATATTTTTGTGTGCTACAAATCATGATCAAACTAAGGGACTTATGATTTAGTGTATAAGGTGGACCGCATCATACGTTTACTATACAATTTCAGAAAAGTGACTGTTGAGATGTACATGTAGATTTAAAACTTGACAATTTATTGAACAAGGTGTCCATTTTGCAACTGTGAGAGAAGTTGTTTTTGTATTTGGTTAAATGCTGTATTATAATTGTTTACAGCTTGAAAGCATATACAGTGGCATATGATCTCATATATACGTTACTATAATTTTAACAGAGGAGTTGATGTTCACTTGAAATTTTAAAAATATATTACTATAAAAAATTATCTAATTTTAATCCTAAAAAGAGAAGACCTCTGTAATCTTTACATTTCCTATTACATTTTGACACTAATTGAATTTTTTGCATGGACTGATTTTGGATATATTTAAATAAATGTAAATAAAAAATAGGAGCTCCGCCCCCTGGAATTTAAACTTGTAACTTACCACATCAGTACCATAGACAGGTGTGACCATTTTAATTTCCCAGTAATGATGACATCCTTTGGACAATGGTTTGTTTGCTCGTACTCCAGTACTTCCTGAACTATAATTTGGATGGAATTTGACTTCGAGATTGTTTGAAGATAAACGTAAACTGCGTGACTCAAGTGTTTTATCCCATGTCCACTCTTGCACTAAAGATGTTATATATCAGTAAAATATGTGCATTCTTATTATCAAGAAAATTCAAGTATACAGTATTTCAACTGGTATATTTTTTAAATTTCTTCACAACAATTTTTCAACTTCAACAAAAGTGCTCCAAAAGTTTGTAAACAATACATTAAACTTGCAAGATTTAAAATCGATATTTTCAATTGATTCATGATTCAATACTAAAAGAACACATCCCTATCAAACTTTCAACTGCTAAAATTACAATTTTCCACATAAATACCACTTTGTTGGTATTTAACTCCGTTTCAACTATAAATTTTGAATTTTCGACTGAATACCGACTGCCATCTATTTACTCATTGCAGGTCAGACGTAAGTCATTTGATTGTGACTAAGTAAGTGTTTTCCGACTAAGTAAATATCCAATTAAATACAGTCGGTTAATACTCCAAAGTACAAAATTGACAGTTGGAATGAAGTCATAAAAACCAACGAAGAAGTTTAGATTTTAATTATTTAATGTACAGCTTTAAGTTGTTTCGGAATGGGAATTCGGAGGAGGATATTTTGAAAAATTAAAAAATTCTGAAAAAATTCACACGTACTCCTTGTATAATTTTAAGAACTTTTTGTTCAACAACATTTTTTTTTTAGTCAGATTTTTTTTAGCCTTTTTTGATTTGGAAAATTTTTTAGTTGATAAGGACTGATTTTACTTGAAAATTTGATATTTTGAGAAATATGGTCCCATTCCGAAATTCCATAACTGGTCCAAAAAATTATGAAAAAATTCATACGTGTTCCTTGGGTGATTTTAAGCATTTTTAATTATATAAATTTTTTTCGTAGAGTTGATAGTTTTGGAGTAAAATATTCATGAACATTTTTATGGCTCCACGGTATACAACCGCCATTTTGGAAGAATCAGAGAAAAAAAATCCGCAATTTATGGTTGTAGAAGGTTTAAACATCGGGACCACGATTCCTGGTGTTATTATGATTAAATAAATACGGAAAAAAATAAAAAATCGACTTTGAAAAAAAAAATCACGTTGAAAAATCACATTTTTTGTTTTAAATTGCAAAATTAACATTGTTATTGAAGTTCTTTTGAAAAACCAATACCAAATTCTGAAAGAGCACCCTCAAAAACCCCCGGTATAGGATTTTGAAGAAAAAAAAAATTGTTGTCGAATAGGTATGGTATCCTTGAAAATGCATGCACAAAATCGTCATATGCCCATTAATGGGTTTTAAGGTGGCTCGGTCAAATATTCGTACAATACAGACAAAATTGAAAAAAGTTGTACAGATTCTTGAAATGTATTTGAATCCTCAAGTGTGAAATTTCAAGTAGGGTCACCGAACATCTCAGATAGAAAACATTGTTGAAAGTGACGGTTTTAACATGTAGCCTTATGGGACGACGGGTTTTGCACATCTTTATATAAGTATAACTTTTTACATAGAATACAAAATTAAATAAAAAACTAACATAATATGGTTTAAATCATAATGAAGGCACCAAGCTTTGAAAAACTGTACGTTACCGGCCAATTTAAATAAATATTCAGTGCTAAAGTTGACAGAATAAGAATATTTCGTTCGCCTACAGCAATGACATTGGATATCCATCTCTCTTCAAATTTGTAATGTCTCGCGACAAAAGTTGCATGTGTGAACGTTACCAAGTTATGGATTTTCAGGTCCGTGCCGCCATGCCCAGAACACTCAGAAATGTACAAATTTTGTATTTTAACTTTAATTTAATTATATTATTATTCGTTTAATGTTTTATTTACTTATATTTTACTGTACACTCGTTCAATAATTGTATTTTAACAAATATTACATCCATCCGGATAGGTACCCAATATATACACTCCTACGTGACCGATCCACCTTAACTCAACAAAATAAAACAATAATACAAATTTAGATGAATCTTGATATTAAAACTTTCTACATAAAATAATACAAATATACATGAGATTATCTACTCAAATATTACGAAGACAGTATGCACATCATGTAAGCTGTGTAAAATATAAACAATACTCTATTTTTCTTAAGTAATTACCGTTATGTTCTCCACAATGACAGTTCATCGTACATTTACAATACCTCTCATATGTAATGGAGAAATCAATGCTCGATTCCATTTTTCAACAAATCAATGTCACGACTGATTACCAATTTATAAAATTGAATACTGAAATTTTGTACACTAAATACTATACTTGCTCTGCTCTAAATTAAAATTCACTTGTTTCGAATAAGTATAAAAATAACTATTGATAACAAACGAAAACAATCAAGGTATTTGTAAACAATTGTAATGATATCTTGCTAGCTGGATAAATAAATGCAGTGCTTGCACTTGATTTTGTTTCTGATACTTGTGTGACGTTCTCTGATAGTCTGATTTCGCGTGCTTTATGTACTCGACTCACTTTTACTCCCCTCCTTGAATACTTCGCCACTATGCAATGCTATATCTGTACATATCGTGGTAGCATACGATTCTAGTTCCTTCTCGAAGTCCTCGGTTCTCGTACACACATTCAGGAATTTGCATGCAATTTTTTGCAGATGCAGTCGCACTACACATTTGCCATTTTAAGGTCAAAAGACGAATTCTTTATACGTCAAAGATTATGTAGAGATAAGGCGGTGTAATGGGTTACATTTCAGTTCAACACCATGATATGACATATGCATATAAAGTACATATATATACATTCACGTTTGACGGAGTAGTCAGGCCATATTATTGTTTTCTTTTCGTTCCCTATACTAAAAAGAATATGTAGATTGGCAACTGTAGGTAAATTTGTAATTATGCTATCCATATATGGTAGGGTATCTATAGGGTATATTATTCTAGAGCATTCGAGAAAGTTCCTGAACCTTCGCACAGATGTCGCTAACAGTCTGAAGTGGGTTTCGCGCGAGATTATAATTTAACTTATGCACATAATCATTTATCTTTAATTATATTATATATATACTATACGAATATTATCGTGCCATATATATACTGACTATGCGTATTTTAATGCCTTATATTCATTGAATATTAGCTATTGATTAATATATGTATATACCGTACATATAAACCACATGATTCTAATACAAATTTCTATACTCCCGCTGTTATATGGTTTAGCGATCCTCTCTGCATATCTACACTGTAAAAAGTGGAAATGAAATTTACAAAGCAGTGGTAAATTTCAGGCATCAAATTTTGGCAATAAAAGCACGTTGAAGGTTGGCATTTTTCCGAAATGAAGTTAAAAGTTCACCACTTCGTTGTAAATTTACACCAATTCGTTGTAAATTTACAACTTTGAGCAT
>JAPYZR010003593.1:0-16564 GCA_030522945.1 Trichopria nigra
TTGATACAATGCCTCGCGCGTTCGCGGGGAGACTGTTCTCCACGATCGTTCTTCCCAAAATTCGCGAATGCGAATCCTACCGGGCTTTTCCGAAAGGGCTCGAGTTCGCAAGGATATACCGATCTCGCTACATTTTCAGTTGCTGTACGCGGTACAATAACAAACGCAATGAAACAACTTGCCAAACCTACATTATAATATGTACTTTTTTATAAAAACACAAAGACATGCGAGAATATAGTATTTGTTTGTGTTTTATATTATACACATAAAGATAAAATAATTACCAACAAAAAAAGGATCGACGAGTTAACATTTTTTTAAAATTCAATGATTTTTTTTAATATTGTTCTAATTTCGCAAATACATATGATTTCCCTTCCAAGATTGACGTTATGTCTAAGCGAATCCATCCGGATGTAAATTGAACCGTATTACCGATTTCTTCTTTGTACAGGGTAATTTTATTAATTTCGCAACTAGACATTTTCTGTAGAATCGAAAAAGTATAAGCAGCACATTATTTTACTTTAATTTTTGCTGTTAACATTATATTTTGTTCATTAAAAATGATATAAAGTAAACAATAAACAAACGTTGAATTCATAACTAATGTAATTTTATTGACAAACCTTACGTTATTGAATTAAGTCAAATTAAGTACGGATTTATTTTCAAAAGTCTGTTGTGAAATTCATGACTTTTTACAAACGAAAATCGATTGAAATATATTGTTACTCTCTCGCAAATTAACCACTGATCGCTGTAAAAGTTTAAATTTACTTAAATTAGTAAATAATTACAGTTTTGGACTTAATCACTGTTTTGAATTGACGAATGTGATTGATGTCAGGGCTTCATCCTTCAGTTATAAGGTTTTGAAAAAGACAGTTTCATACAATCACTATTATTTAGAGTTTCGTATAGAAATCACTTAAATATAATATAGTGTGAAAGTTACTACTTGTTAAAATGAATGAGATTCACTATTGCCGACCCAGTAAACGAAAAAGTATTGGGAGGTCAAATTTTAGATTAAAAAGGGATTGGGAAGTATTCATTGGTATGTAAAATGAATCCATCTTAATCATTCTGAATCCTTCTTAGTCCAAATTTTGAACATTCAATCCTATTTCGTTTACTGGGTAATTTAAAATTACCTAAAATGAAATTTCACGGCCACGGGGACAGTCAGATTTGGACATTCGTCATGATGATATCGTATTTTGAGTATAATAGATATATTTTGACCAATAAACAAGCTAAAATCTAGAATTAGATCTCAACATTATTTTGCCGCCGCCGGGAGAGCTATTATCATTATAAACGAAACCAGGATTTAAACGAAAACAATTTGAATTTTATTCTAAGTTTAAATCACTTTAATATAAATTAAAACAAAAAAAAAACATTTGTGTTTTCCTTAAATTTTATTCCCTGCATAAAATAATCACTTCGAGATATTTACAGTGTAACCATAAAATTGAATAACTATGCAGGGATTACATTTGTGGTAAGTATCTTTTATCGAAGATACATCTGAAAAAATTAAATAATTTATTAATGAAAATATAAAAATTTACCATAATTTCAGACAATAACAAAATATTCCATTCCTAATATATAGAAATTATGTACTTACGTGATAATTAAAGAATTTTTAGTTGACAAAGTTACAAATCCAAAGTTTAATTATTTAATAATTAACAATAATTGAAACTATCCTTAATCATCGAGATGTCGTTTTTTCGCTGGAGTTCATTTTGTCTCCCGAGGAGTTCTACAACTTTCTCCTTCGAAATGTTTGCCCTATTCTATATCTATTATATATATAACTCCGCATTGTTCTGAAGTTCTTCATGCATTTTGAAAATAATCCTCTCTACTTCAGAAATCTCAAACTTCCGGTCTTGTACTGTAAATTATCGTTTTTACGGAACTCGGACATCAAGTAAATTTCAAACGATACTTTGGCAGTATACGAGACCGGAAGTTTGAGATTTGTGAAGTTTGCCCCTAACATTCAAATTCTACTTTTATGGGTGAAATAGAGAGGATTATTTTCAAAATCTACATAAAGAACTTCAGAACAATGCGGAGTTCTGTGAGGAACCAACTTCACACCGATAAAATATGGAACAAACTGTATAATTTTAAAACTTTGATGCGGTTCTGGTATATGCGATCTTTAACGTACTTATAATTTAAATATTGGTGTAAGATTCTAGACTTACACCGTACAATATTAAAAATGTTTTTGATTGCTAATAATTGTTGCAAATTTTTATATTTGTTTAATTTTAAACAAAAAAGGACTGCATACCACAGTAAATCATTTATATGACACGGAGGCATTCGAATAATTTTATTTTCTAACTTACATCTTTAATATATTTATAAGAAATAGTTTTAAATAAAACCAAATACTACATTCCTCGAAAGTTCATCATCTTGAAAATATTCAAAAATATATGAAAATTTCAACTAACGTTGTTGAGTGACTCGGGCATGAGTCACTCAGAGCACTTGGAGGCAGGCACACAGCAGGTTTTAAATCTTAAAAGCATATTTCTCTAAAAATGTTTTTGTCCATAAAAGTTACTTACAATCGTTACGAAAACACGACAAAATATGTAAGTATGGCGCCATCTAAAGTCGATCTGCAGCTCTCGCACCTATTGTTGCAATATTTATAGCACTTGTTAAAGGGCAGTCATGCCCTACCGTATTTTCTTCTTCTGTTAAAATAAGAAGATACAAATTAATTGGACAATTTCATTTTCCTCGCACATTTTTATCGGCCGAAAATACTCGGTCAATTAATGAAAACCGCTTATAATATTAAAATGCATCAACCGATAAGTTATTATTTATTATTTCTACGAAATAAGTTTAAGTCAGTTACATTTGGAAAATTGTCTGATTCAAATGTTAGATACTCTTACTCATTATTTAATAAAAAAACGTTTATAATTGATAAAAGATTCACTTTCGTTGAAAAAAAGTTAATTTAATTTCGAAGAATTTAAATTAAAAATTAAAATTTTACACCCTTTGAAAGTGAACCAGCATATGTCGTAACTATAAGTACATCAAAGCCCATGTCACTGGCATTTCCGCATTAATCGACACGTGACAATTTTAGCCGTACACATCCAAATGAAGGTTATCACTGATTATGCTCCATCTCCAAAAACGATCCATCGAAATCCATCATAACTTTTTTAAATCTGCGATTTTTATATCAATCTCAATTTTTCAACGAATGTTCATAAATAATGTTGAAATTGTATAATATCAAACGATTTATTTATGTACTTGTTAATAATTTAAATATTACTGTATAATGGCATCAGTTTTTCTAAATATGCTTTATGAAACAATATGTTTTCTAATTTAAACAGATTGAGGCCACGTCTTTTTGTAGATGTTACTATAGTGCTGAACTGTTTCTAGATGAGGAACATCTTCATATTTTTTTAAAGTTTCTCCTGCTCAATAAAATATTCGTCTATAAAAATGATACCACCCGCTTAATGGGATAAAATTATGAAGAAAAGGGGAATCTACGAAACAGAGTATCTTTGAATATCCTGATCAGATTCTATCCTCGATTACCAAATATTTATCGCAAATAAGGTGATTTGTTTGAATGACTTTCGGGCGTTTTCTAGTGGTTGCATTAAGCTTCCATAAAATACCTGTTGATAGTATAACTGGATTCCTATCAGTGAGAAAGGATTCTAAACATATTCTAACCGTATTTACATTCCAACGTAACGTCTCGATCAGAATTCGAAGAAGGTATCCTGCACGACTACCTCAGTATTCCTTTTGAATTTCTACTTGATAAAGATGATAAAAATTTATTAAAACTATTATGTTTAATCTTATGTTTAATTTGACTATGAACTTCTTCGCAAATTGTTGATAAGAAGTTCGTTCAAATGAACATCCTGTTCGTTAATTCAATTATTGATTTTGTTCAAATCAGTAAATAGCTGACCGAACAAAAAAGCGTTTTCGTACATGGTGAAAAATTGAATTTAAATGTAATTTCGAGGAAATGAATGAAGTCTATAAATAGTGTAGCAAAAATAATTAAATACAGATTCAATCAAGATGAAATATATATTCAATTTATTAGAATATATATGTCCTAGAATTCATTTAATCATTAAATTTGACCACATGCATTTTTAATTCAGAATCTCAATACTCTCTTTGTAACGTCAATTTATTCTAACAACCATTGTTTCAAATAAGGAAGACATGGATTTATTAAAACTTAACGAATCAAAGAGTTAAAAATCATTAGGTCTGCAAGAGGTGATATAGCTGATGCTGTGTCAAGAACTATCAGGAAAGCACGGTCTTCCATATTATATATCCTAAATATCAACGTGTTTCGAACTTGCTAGTTTCAACCCCCAATAAATAAGAACCCCTTTCGCAAGTTTTGAACGCCTCGCTTCCCCATTTCTTTTCATAAATCCTCCTATTTTCTTTTGAGTATTTGCTTCAACATATAGCATGCAAAGATACAAATCATGTTCAATCACTGGCGGTAATATCAACCCTTTGATTCGTTCGTAGAATGCGGTAAAGTTTCGAAAATCCCACACAAGATGTAACAATCTACAGAAGGTCGGAAATGCTGTTCAGAATAAACCTATATGAGAAGTAATTCCAGTAAACGAAAAACTATTGAGATTTCAAAAATAGGATTGAGAACAATGGGGAAACGTTGAATATTAGTCACTTTATAAAACAATTGAATAATGATGAATGCATGCCCGTTATTGTCAATCCTATTTTTTTACCTCTCAATACTTTTTCGGTTTCTGGGATGTCGAGACAGTAATAAAATGATTCATTTCAATGTAAAATGGCTTGTTTATGATTATTAATATTGATATATACCTTATATATATCAATATTAACCACGTGTAATCAATCATTGCGGTCTGAATAAAAAAGTATTTGTATATTTCCAGGTGGCACCAAACACGCCCGCCGGGCAGTGGAAAAACCTGGTTGACAATGTTAAAGTTTTAAGTTGGATATAGTCGCTTTTATTCAAGCCTATTATAACTTATAAATCCAATGGTGTATAAAATTAATCTTTATTGTCTATGGGTGTAATCACGTATTGCAATCACAACCAATGAGAAAGTAAAGAAGAATATTACCCAGTCTCGACATGACAGAATAAACACCGTATACACTTTAAATTTTTCAAGAGGTAATTTAACATTTTTTCGAAGAAATTGAAAAACGTTCAATACACTTTGAAATAGTATCTTTAAACTCGTATGATGATCGTAGTCTTCAGAATAGGAAATACATTTTTATCGGTGATGAACATTTTAATAAGGGGTCGGCTGCTGGGTGGTCCAAACCTAAGACATCACATTTTACCTCGCAACTTGGAACCACCCAAAGACAATTCCCTTAATTGCGTCTGCAGGCAAGCCCTCATTACTCACATTTGCGCAATGCCGTAGGGAAACTACAGAAAACCTATGACAAATAAAGCCGATACCAGGGCAGTTCCCATTCTATCTTTATATTGATTAAAAGGAATAAGGTCCCTGTTTCGAATAAACTTTAATAAAATTCCTATTTTATGCTGATAAAAGACCATATAATGAAACAAAATAACGTAATGAATTATAAGATAACAGCCAGATCAAGGTATAACTCTGATGTCATAATGTCTGTTGATGTTTTGAACTACAGCTGCGCCTCATTCCAAGTGTTTTCCAGTGAGCATAGTTCATCGTCGTTATAATGGCAATACGTTATCGTCAAGAAATACGTTTTTACAAATAGAATCATCCCGCATTTCTTAAAGCAGTGCGAAATAGCAGT
Organism: Trichopria nigra; assembly: GCA_030522945.1. Classification (NCBI taxonomy): domain Eukaryota; kingdom Metazoa; phylum Arthropoda; class Insecta; order Hymenoptera; family Diapriidae; genus Trichopria; species Trichopria nigra. The sequence continues at coordinate 5,875 of JAPYZR010003593.1, forward strand.
ACGGCTACAAATACACGGCTTTCCCAAACTATTGTCAATTCTGAAAATGAATCGAAAGTATTGCGTCTTGGCGAACCCACACTGGCGAAATTATATGTATCTCTCATGGAGGACTCATTCCGAAAGAACATTTTTTCACGAGCGCTATTACATATCTCGCGTGGGATATCTGGTATTGATCCAATATATCTTCCGCTGAAAATGAATTTGTGCTAAAAAATCTCCAGAGGGCGGCGTACCGGGGGGTCGATGTAGGCGTAAAAACTCCGCCTTTCGAGGACTGTTCCCGCCTTCGTATACGAACCTTACGCCTTGCTGGCGAATCCCTTTCGATTCTTAAATCTCGACTCCTTGTCCTCCACTTAAGTTCCCCTCCAGATCATCCTTCTCCCACGATTCGACCTTCTTATGGTACCCTCCCTTCTCCTTGAACGCGAAAGGTGAGTGTCCAGGACAGTTACCGAGTCGCAGTCAACGGTATCATCGCGTCCTGTTGATCACGATCGCCGGTACTCGCCGAAATAATCGATCACGTGTGCATTTTTTAAGTTCCTTCCGGAGTCACAAACCCAATTATCGTGATAAATCTTCACCAGCAACGCTTTTTCGTCGGTTTCGTTAATGGTTAACCTTTCGTATGGTTGATAGTGTACATGATAAGGAAAGCATTGGCAGTGATTGTTCAACTTACGCTATTCAGAGTCGAAGAACTTTCGTGTGATTCGTGCGGTAGACCTAACGAGTGAACAATGACGAGAACAGACTAGTTCGAATGTATTTGTGTTTAACATATGAATGGATTAACAATCTTTGTCGGACTTACAATAAAGAAGTCAATAAAAATGAAGAATAGGGAAAGTAGATTTTTTAATAAACCGAAAATCACATGTGAATCAAACATCGAAATACATAATGACTGTTAGAATCTCGCTGAACTATTTACTGAACAGTTAACAGTGTTTTCAACAATGATGACGATGAGGCAATATACTTTGTCACCAGTGATTTAAGAACAATTATATCTCGATTTAATATCTGGCGAATGGTAATAATTCATAAAATAATAAACATCCATTTCCAGATAAAGTACTACGATCTCAAACTTAAAAAATTTAGCACTGAAGTGAAGTAGCTGTGATATTCTAATTTGAACCATAATAGTATAATATTATTCAGCATAAGTTTGACTGTGTATTTTTAATTGACGAAAATCTAAACACATTGGAGTGGTAAATATTTCAATTATATTCTGACATTTATGACGAGCAATTTTATAATGTTGTGATAAAGAATTTGTTATAAAATTTGTGTATAAAGTTTCATTGAACGTTTTAAAAGTGCAATTGTTATTTACAATAATCCGTAATGTGATGTTAAATATGTGTTACAATTACCAATTGTAAGGAATGACAATTTCGACATCCCTGAACTCGTACTGGATGAACACGTACTGGCAATTAGACAATGAAAAATCAGGAGAGACTACAAAAACATTTGGTAGCTCGAAATTTAAGTAAGTGACAGTAAATGGCAACAGCGAAAAAGTGGAAGCGGATGAATACATTTAGGTGAAACCAGAATTTGAGAAGGATACGTTGAACAGATCATCAGCGACGGGAAGATATGCTAGATTGAAAAGAGCTGAGCTCACTTTCTGGAGCCGGGCTCATTTGACGGTGGCGCAATTATTCCTGGAGTGCCAGCAATGACTCCTTCTAATTAATTAATAATTACGTGAGCATTTATAAATTTCATCATATTTTCACTTTATAGTTTAAAATAATCTTAGATCGCGGTTACGATTTTGTAACAACAAATGAAAAGAATAGCGAGTTGTTGAATTGAATTTTTATATAATATATATATATATATATATATAAATTTATATCCACAAATTTTCGTACAATACGTAGAATTTAACATAACCTAGAAATAAAATCTCCTTTGTAGTTCGGAGTTAAATAAAGGTATAGAAAAAAAACTTCGAAAGTTTTTATGGGATTTTAAAAGAAAATTATGAATTCTTATTATTATTTATTGAGACAATGCTGGATATTCAAAATATTACTCGCGGAAAGAAATTACTTTTTTATTTATACGTTTTACCGAATAAGTACCATTTGTGAATCCGATGAAAAAATATGTTTCGATATTTTTTACTTTACAGAAAACCTTATTGGGCAGGTAGTCATTTTTAAATGTTAAACAACAAAATTAATATGTATTCGTCATATTTTAATTATGTGATTGGGTGTAGGATAAAGTGTAATAAACTAATAAAGCTTATCCACCAAACGATCTATATAAATTAAAGCTGACATGAGTTTTTCTTCACACTTCGCTGATCGTTATTTACATATAGTAAAAAATCTCGTATCAGTGTGATTTATGTACATGACAAGAATGACGAACTATCATATTAAATATTCATGAAATATTAATATTGCAATAATGATACCCATTGAAATTACTTTTTACTTAAATTTCTTGCTAAATTAACAAGATTAGTTAATGTTTTTACTGATTAGTATTTTGAGGCAATATTTAACTCACTCATTCTTAACTTTCTCGACCAATATAAATACATCAAGATTGTTAAAAATATATATGTATTGTATATGATGATTAGTTTAACATATATTATGTATTTGACATATTTATGAAAAAAAAAACATTGGTACCACGTACCTATTTCTATCCATGGAATTATTGTTAGATATGATGTATACGTTTCTGAATTTTTTTAATTGAAATGTTGGATCTAATATAGCCGAGAAAAATTCCAACAAATCACAGCTTTCGCTGAAAATTAGCATTCAGCGGTACATTCATCAGGGTTTTCGTTTTTAATCTCATTGATTTCATTTTCTTTTTATATCCATCTGAATGTTTTATTGTTAGAATTATTTCCATGAAATTTAAGGAAATTGCACAAAATATATTCCAGTTTCATGTTTTCAGCGCATATAATTAGTTCTATATTATAATGCCATTTTTGATAAGTTAAAATGATTGTAGACCAACAAAAAATCTTATAATCTTGGGCTATTTTATGCAACTTTGATTGAAATTAGGAATAATTTCCATTACTTATTCAAAACGAACAAAATTCATAAAAGTTTTCGGTGATTAATTTTTAAATCTCCAATGTTGACTATTGAAGCAATTTAAATGCAATTTAAATGCAATTTTGACAATGCCAATCCAAGGGTTTACGTGAAAATGGTGGAGTAGATTATTTTGATCAGTATTCAATTCTTTTCCTGAGAATCAACAAAAATATATGTGATAAAATCAAAAATCAACAAAAATCTGGCACTTAATGGGTTACAGTTAAAGTAAGAAGAGACTTAAAATCAATGAAGGCAGATTAATATTTTCAATAAAAAAATAGAAAAAACAAATTATCGACTAAAGAATGTAACATTACGCACTGGAATTTTGACAAGAGAGCATTAATGTTAGCAACATTCAATTGTTGACTTTCTATTTCAGAAATTTAGATTTGAGTGTCAACTTCGACATATTCGCTCAACTTATTATAGACATTTTTAATTCTGTTAAACGTTATTTCGATTATACTTTCAATCAGTGATATTAGATACCCTGAAACTTCCTTAAAATCGGAGATCCGGCACTCCTCAAAGAGTGAAATTTCTTAAAAGAGCAAATTGACAATTTTGAGAGAGTGACGCAGTGAATAAATATAAAAAATTGTCGAACAGTCTATCAGCGTTGTTTACAATTAATATAATTATATTACGTTATTAATATAATGCTTTCTCCACTAGAAGTTTGAATAGTTATCTATACCGGAAATGAAAGATCTCATGTTTTCTCATAATTGTTTGTTTATAAACTTTCATCCACGAAGAATTAGAATAGTATTGTTATATTTCAATCATTTTTCTGAAGTTAATTGGTACTTATGGACATTAATAGTTTTTTTATTATCATTAGATAGTAAGAGAGGGTGACAACAAAAAGGACGTTTTTTAGTCTGTTTTGCGGCCCTCTCTAGCGTCCTGAAAAAAAATATAGAAATGTGTTATAGGTATGAAAACACTCGCCTCAAAAAAAAAAAAAAAAATGAGCATCGATCGTCATTTTTTGAACATTCTAAAATTTACCCATATTTCGGTGGTGGAAACTCCAAAAAATCGAAAATACTGTTCAATACAAAATTAGCTTTTAGTGCATGTTTTCTATAAAATCACAAACTTTCTTAATAGATAAAGGGTAGTAAAGGCTAAAAATTCACCACCAGGGGTGAAATCAACCCCTAAAAAGTATGAAACGTCAACATATTTTCCTGCATTAAAAAAAAAATAGACTTAGTTGATTAGAGTCATGTGAAATATGAAACCAATATAGTATTGTCGTCCCCACCCCCGAAATAAGGGTAAATTTAATGAATTTCAACAAATGAAAATAGATGTTCATTTTGTTTTGTTGTGACGAGTATTTTAATATCTATTACATATCCTTAAGTTTTTTTTCAGGCTACTAGCGGGATCTACAAAACAGGCTAAATTTGGGGTCCTTTATATGGTTCCAATTTTTTGCGTATTTCAAAACAGCTCTGCCCCAGGATGCCACCAACGGGGCATTATTTTGGAGTATACAGTAGCTTTTATGACAATGCTTTACGATCGTTGTAGTTAGAGGGTTAATATCGTTTTAAATACAGAAGAACACGAAATTCCTTTTGTTAACACACTAATTCCTTTGAACTGTATAGTGAAATCTATATATATTTTTCTCTGCACCTGACAATATTACAATATTAAACCATCCCTAGTAGAAATCAGTTTGTAAATATCCGGGCGCAAGCTTGGTCCTGACTCGCGCCCGGATATCTATCAAGGCGCGAGTCAGGGCCTAGATTGCGCCCGGATATTTAGAAACAGATTTCTACTAGGGATTATTTACCCATAATATTTAAGATAACTTGACTCCTTTAATATATATTACATATTCATGTACGTACATTACATCTGCATTATCGATATACATTGTTGTATATATAATACCCTTAAAATCATCTAAATTGTATTAGTAAATAATCTGATATTATACAGATGACGTATCTGCATCACAGAATGCACAAAGATGTAATCGTATTAGTACTAATCTAAGAATTAATTAATATATGTACATTGCGTACGTAATAAAATGTTGAAAACATTGTTTATTCTCGTACAATGTACCAAAGTGCCCATATCTGGAATGTTCACTTTGCGCCCTTGGTAGAAAATGAACAATTGTTATATTTTCGGCTGATTTTGTCTGTTTTCGTTTTAATGTCTTTGTATAAACGAAAGAAATAAAAAGTCTTTTACAATATATAGCGTATATAATTAAATTAAAAAGACAACTTATTTATTATATTGTCGTTTAAGATTCATTACGAGGTCATGTCTTCTATTAACTATATCTTTATATTAGATAATGATATATGTAATTAGGTTTTAGCATATAAAAAGAGTCAGATAGATTTTCAGACCTGATTCGTGGTAAAATACGATCGTCAGAATTTTCATCGGCTTTTTTTCTTTTAATCGATCGGACCCACTCACTACAACTACCTTTTTTGTACTCGAATAGTTCAGACGCGACAAATTGTGAAATCAAGTATAAAACTCGATAAGTCGGTAGTATATATAAATAATACAGGAAGTTTACGGTATCATGATCTACATGCACTTCTCATATATTTATATATGCAAACAGTAGTCGATTCGAGATAGATAGATATGTATATATTACATCCTACATTTAAGTGAAAGCAAAGTAGAAAATCGATAATGAGTCTAAAATTTAATACATCGTCTATGTCTTTATAAAAATTCAAGAGAAGTTATAATATATAATATATAACTTATAATATAATAATATCTTCTTGAAAATTCACTATTATGAAAAGTTATATGGTTGAAAACATGCATACAGACTTTAATTGCAGGAGCTGCAGACAATTCCGACTGATTTACTTTTATTGTATATGTGAAGATGGTTATGTTAAGCAATATTTTTTCTTCAGTATATAGTATTACTCGCAAATTTACACGAAATGTGTAAATTTTTCAATATTTATGAACGGCTTATTTTCTATCATTTTCAAAACTACCCTAGTAGAAATCAGTTTGTAAATATCCGGGCGCAAGCTTGGCCCTGACTCGAGCCCGTATGTCTATCAAGGCGCGAGTCAGGGCCCAGCCTGCGCCCGGATATTTAGAAACAGATTTCTACTAGTGTAGTTTCAAATCATTTAAATCCATTCGATTCAGGTTTATATATATTTCTACCAAAAAACAAAAATACTGTGGTAATTGTACCGCACGTTCCTGTTGTATATGAAAATATATGAAATAAACAAAACATACTCAATAAATATGAATAAAGATTTGATCAACGAGTTACTATATTTTTTAATTTATTTTTTTATATATTTTTTGATGGATAATCTTTGATAGATAATCACTTCATAAAAGTATAGAAATTACTTCTTCTTATAATTGTAGCCATCAATAATATATATATAGAAACCATTTTTATAAATCACAAATATCGCACTTTTAACAAACAATATAAGAGATTGGCTTCGTCCTTAATAGTCGTAACATCGATATTCGATTTTATTTTAGTAGCGTTAATAACGATAAAATAAACGTTTAATAACCTCCTAGTATATAATGGATATAAAAAACAAATATTACGTTTCGGGCAGCTCTTGATAAATATGCAGGATACTTGCAATTATAATACTTAACTAAGCAGTAGGCTGATGACATACTTGACTACGTGTAAATCAGTATAATTAAATTGAGTTTAATGTGATAACTCGAAAATATACAATCTATTATTCATTAATAATATACAAACAAGCGCGCGTCTCTATGACGCGTTAATAGTAATTAATGCATTAGTCTTTAAGTGGAGTCTTCTGCGATAAATCAGGCAATGTTAATAATATTTGCTTCGATGATTAAATTTATTTCACGAATGTTATTGTACATAATTATTTTACAGTAATTTGTTTAATTTATGTTCACTGTACTACCGACGCTTTCTATACGAATATATGTATAGGAACGGACATTTCGTGTATTTTACAGCCGTTAATCGATAATCGCAAATTTAATTTCCCTTTACCCTTAATTAAGAAGGCAGCTTTTTCATTACATATAAATGTGTACGAAAAATTGGATTCCTTCTCGATTAACATAATATTACCCTATATTATAGTCTCTTTTTTCCATCGAACTAACCAATTTCATTATTTGGTCCTGTGAAAAAAAGGAACAAAACACGGGTGAAAAGACATATTAATTCGAAACATATATATTTTAATACAAAATACACATTGCTTATTAGGAAATCATATGAAATTTGTACTCCGTTGTCTTGTATGGTGAGTTATACAGCTGAATATGGGTATTTAAAAACATTTAGAATAAATTGCAAATATCTTTTTTAGAATATTACATATAGTCTTAAATTTGAGAACCACAGTTGTTCAGCAAATTTATCATATATGTTTATATACGCTTGAATTTTTTATTTACACATTGGACCTAACACATCGGTACTAAAAACAAAACATTATTTAGACCAAATATACATGGGTGATTTATGAAAACTTTTTTATTCGATATTATAAATTAGTCGTGTCACTATCACAAATCCAACCAATTAAATTAAATTCACAAAATAGTACATGTTTGTAGCTCATGCTATAAAACGCGCTATCATATGGCTGATGTTTCGTGCGTATGGAAAGTATATCTTTTACGCACTAGTGTGAAACATTTCAAGTATAGTGCACAAAATTGAAAGAGCATGCAATGCGCACGCGTACGAAAATGTTTCGCACTAGTGCGAAAAAGGCCTACTTTACATACACATAGAAATAAACAGCCACATATAAAGGCGAGTTTTATATGCACGAGCTACAAAAACATTTTCTTCCGTGGAATTTATTCGGGACAGGAACAATAAAATCAAAATTATACTATTTTATAAATTATATATATTCATCATGTGTAATATATATAACATTTTCAGGCAATTATTATTATTACATTGTTTGTAATAAAATCTCAAATATGCCAGATATATTATTGTAATAGGTAATTTTTTTTGTAATATATTGATGTATATTATAATAATTCACAAGATTTCTTCTCAAGTTGCTTAAAATAAAATGGAAAGGAGTTTTTCTTTTGCAATAACTATCGAAAAGTATGCTAACGCCATAATCTGTCTGCTAAAAAATTGTGTCATTTCGACCATTATATTAAATAATTGTTTGACCCAACTATTCTTTTGCTGTTTAAACATTTAAAGTGCTTGACTTAGTCTATGTTGACAGTTCTCTAGTTATCTTGACCGATTATTTACTTCTTTTTCACGTACAACAAAGTTGTTCCATGTTCATTAAAAACATTCATTAGTTCCGCATGAATCGCGCAATCATGTGTCTGTAATTTCCGATAAAGATTTATCCGGATTAGCTATACGTAACCCACCGCGAACGATATTTTAATATATTATAATTTTCTCGGTCATTTATCTCAACGTAATTATAATTTAAATCTGATATATAGGTTATCTCAAACGTCATATAATCGGCGCATTGATTGACATTACTTACATAGTGCCTGGTTAATAAGTACCATATAATACCTAGGTATCATTTAGACATTATTGGATTATTGCGCATATCTATATCCACAGTGTTTACGTCGTAAATTGCTTATTTTTCGCTCGATGTCTGATATTTTGCCTTTGAAAGCTTATAATTTTTCCTGTTTTCTATGAAACAAAACGTTGTGAGAACGTCCCTGCTAGATATTGCGCCTAATCACTCGAAAATTTTTGGTAAATTTACTTATACACTGTCTAGTTTGTGGACAATATAACTGGCGAATTTCCTATTGGAATTGTATTTTCCTTCATATTAATTACAAATACCTTTTTTAAATGATCTTGTATATAATCAACTTCCAGTTTCCATCCAACATTTTTAGGCACATCTGGGATGAATTATCTAAGCATTTTCTGTATAATTTCTGCCCACATTCTGCCTAAGATTATTGTAATATTTTTATATATACATTTAGCATAATGATTTTCAATAACATTTAATACGTCGTAACACATATACCCTTTGTTCATAAGTTTCATCGTGTTCTTTGCCCGTATTATATCACTATCCACATTCTCACTGTTATTAAACCTTTCACAAATATCATTTTTAACAGCATGGATATATGGAGTTTGTTCGCCACCTTCTTCTTCATATATATATGACAGGATTGCTGAACTCAACCTCGCCTTCTCCAATATTAAAGTCTAAGAAAACCAATTGCTGACGATTTTTTATGGCGCTTTACATCTCGGTGTTTTTTATTATATATTTATTAAATTATAAAAAAAAAATAGGTCAAATTATCGTCATACGAAGTTTTCACAAGTATTGTATTTCAAAACAAATAATCAGGAAATGGTTTTAAGAGGGGCAGGTAAAAAAATAAACCCCATATTTTTACTGGATAGTATGCGTATGTAATATTTGACAATTTGTTTTCTATTCAAATTATGAATAATTTGACTGCACAGTTATTATTAGGCAAAATAATTAATCCAATCTTAATATACAGTATTTGGACAGTTTTATAACAAAAAATTGGTCTATTTATTGTTGTCAAGTTAATGTTCAGTTTATGAACACTTTTATTGGATACATCACTTTCAAACCAATAATTTTAGACAGCAACCAGCTTGAATATAGTAAAATTGGACGGAATTTCTAACAGGTGTCTATTTCTTTCAATGTGCAAATTTGAACGTCTTAGAACTAATGGTTATTATATAATGTTAGTCTCTTTAGTATAAACTTTAAATTGTTTCGAAGAATACATCTCTATAAATTAGTGAATTTTTGTGTATCTACTCTCTCTAATTTGCATTATTTTAAATTTGTGTGTACTGTGGGCTTCAATTACTTATGAACATTTCATTTTGATAATGAAGTGATAAAATGCATTTGCTCGTTTTTATTATTCTTATTTAAATTAGTTTTAAAATCAAATTGATTCGCACGGGAAAAGTTCCGACGTAATAATTTCAGATCGCCAACAATAGCTGCTAATGCGTCAATTTGTCGAAGCAAAACATTACATCCTATAATTAGAGAATGTATTGCACCATCATGAATATTTATTACAATATATGTATATAGTATAGCGTTACACCGACGCGTCGCGGAGATACGACGACGCACATTCAATTCTTCTCCAAACCTGCAATTGCACTGGACAAATATTTAAATAAATCATTTGTTCCTCAAATGGCCATTACAGTTTGTATGTATTTTTAACATGGTAAATATCTGAATTATCTGTCAGAAATAAAAACATTTTTTTTAATTCTATGCGATAATTTTAATTAACCAATCAAGAGAAATTTCTACTATAATTTATTAATTTATTCTCTTCAGTCATGAATGACAATTGAAAGGAAATATTTAATATTTAATAAATATCAGACAAAAATGAGATATTTATTTATTTATTTATTTATTTATTTTATCGACGGACATTGCTGTCCTTAATACAATAATAATATAAAATTACATAATATTTACATTCGTATTCGTAATTCGTAATCGTATTCGCAAAAAAAA
>JAPYZR010003594.1:0-17559 GCA_030522945.1 Trichopria nigra
TGGTCTGAAACGTGGACATTTGATGAAAAAATAGGGGGTAATTTTTTTTGCCGACATGACCAAATTCAATACTTCGTCCGACCTACGGTGCGGGTCGAACTTTTGATTTGAAAGTATAGAATCGTGACAGACGATGAAAACACGACCTTTCAGCAACGAATATCCCGATTTGATTGACATTTTCCAATAACACTTTTATGCCAGCTGATATAATCTCGAGAATGTCGATTTCATCCGATGCCTGCTCGATTTCTGATCATCGATTTACAGTCGATTATTAGCAATCTGTACACAATACGATTATTTTACAGTAGTCCACAGACAGGTGATGCTCGATCCATTCTAACTTGAAAAAAAAGGAGACTAACTAACGACTTTCTCATAAGGCAGAACTTCCCTAGACTATGCCAGAAAACAAAGTTAGAAACACCGACAAAGTAGTAAACGAAAAGTGCAACGAGAAAAGAAAAAACGATAATAAAGAAAAGAAATCACAAGCATGTGCTTGAATTCATGGAAACCGAACTTTACTTCTTTTTCATCAGCAGTCCTCTGCTTTAAATTCCGCCTCCTTCGGGAGTCGTGGTCGGCCAATGCTCCTTATTGGCCTCATACGTCATTCATCTCGGTATCGAGTTTTCTCTTACCAAACGTCCGAGAAAAAACCCATCTATATATACGAAGCCTTCTATTTCTTTGAATGGCGTCAGAAACAAAAAGTCCAGACAAAAAGCAAAACAAAAACAGCAAAATACACCCCGCGCACCGTGTAATCGTTCCTTTTATGCTAATCGCCGTAAGCGCAACCCTTCCGCGTTTAACCAGCTGTCACCGTTGTTTCCCTTCTCTGATTTTTTCCCGCGACTTCTTCATCCCTCTCTCTCTCTCACACATATATATACACTCTCCGCATCGCTCGAGCAGACTCTCCCGCAATCGCTCTCTAACCCCATCGCCTTATTCCTTCTTGCTCTGACATTTTTTTAATGAGGTTCACAATCTACTTTTTTAATAGCCACGAGCGACCCCCGGATTTCGGTTCAGGGCGAAGGAGGGGCAGTTTGAGGGAGAGAGATGCAATGAGAAATGAGAGGGTGCACTTTTTACGCAACGGCGCAAAAAGGGTTGAGACGACGACGGCGGCCCGCCGAGCGACGGAAAAAGTTGCGATGAAAAATAAAAGTGGCACGTGGTTGTAAATAAGCCAGGCTGTTTTTCCGTCACTTTTTTTTTTTTTTTTTACCACGGTGAAACAACGTTCGGCCGTTTCTCCCTCGCAGTGTACGGACTATTATGCGGATTGAGGTTCTCCATTAGCCGCGTTGCCGCTGGATCCGATTAGCGATTAAGCGCGGCGAAATAACAAACGGGGGATATATGCGACAGAAGTGGTTCGAATTTTATGATTAAGACTCATAAGCGATTTGTTTTAGGCATCGAGATTCGTTTCGTCGCGTCGGGAATCTGGACATTTTCATTTTCGGCTGCTGTCGACGTGCAAGTCTCGAGGTATCGAATCGCTCGTGTGTGTGCGTGGCTGTAGTTTTCACGTGTTTGTATCAAGATGTAAATTAATGGGTTGCGCTAGGAGCGAGTGAGATGTCATTATGCAGATTAGTGCGTATGTATTGTGTTGTGCAGGTCACAATGAAAGTGAAAACATTCACTACTAATTCTGTCACTTTAAATTCTATTGTAATAAATGCTGTTTAACGAGGTAAAAAAACATTTGCTTCGTCGATAATTTACATAATTTACAAATCAGTATATGTTAGACGAAGCCCAGGTATATGCGCTGATCGATTGGGTGGTTCTGGAGCTGTCGATCGTTCGATATATATGTACAATGGAATATCGCCCTCATCGAAAGAAATGAACCTCATTAGTTTTAGATGGATTCATATATGATTGCACAAGTCTGCATATTATATGTGGTATATGTGAGATTGTGCCTATATAATTATACACAGTATCCCTGCTGCCATAAAAAGTAATTTAGATCATTTGTTTGTACATAGTCGAATACATTCATTATACTTATAACGATTGTCTACATAACCGTTCATATAATACACTAGACGTAGACGTGTAACAGATTTGTGAGAAAACGGTATGATGGGTATACTCTTTCAAAAGGCAAAATGATTAATTACTAAGATTATGATAAATAGATATGATTTAATATAACGCTATATTATGTATACATGGATTTTATTTTGACGCAAAATTACATTTACACTCGGTTGTACACAGCCGTGGAATGGACATTCGTATACTTCAATTTTTTTCCAAATTTAACACACAATTGCTTCGTCGATAATGGGATAATGGACATCAGTACTGTTGTGAAAATTTGCCGAATGAAAATATATAATAGAGATCAGAAATTGATCCATTGTGAGGTGATGTCTATAGTATATCCATTTTGACTCATACAGAATACCCCTGAGGAGGACCTACATATGGTCGAAACGTTGGGCTTTTGATGAAGAGGTTTGACATTTATGTCAAGCTCTTCTTTTATGTTGAACTGCAATGGCCATGTTGATGTTCCAAATAAATTGTGAGGTGATAATTTATCTATAAGAGTATACGCAAAATATTAAGCTTTTCTTCTTTTTTGCTTCAGTGGATTTTATTTAAAACGGTACGTTGAATTAAGATATATATATACAGAAATACATCCCAACTGTTTTGCCCGTCGGTAGATTATAGGCGTTGACGAAATTTCTCTACTTTATCAGTGCCGAGAAAATTCTTTAAATATTTACATTAATTTTTTTATGTTACATTTTTTGTTTTGTTTAATGAATAGAAGTTTTTAAAATATTCATTTTTCAATTATATAATCATTTAGGATATATATATATATATATATGTGCATCGAAAAAGTTCTGTGTGGACTTAAAATTTAGCTTAAGAAGTTTATACTGTTGAAAACTGTGTGTCTTTTGAAAATTCAAAGTGACTGAATTAATTACAGCACCAAGAATATACAATGAAATAGTCATGACAAATGAGATTGGAGATCTAGGCAGGACCGCCGGCCCCTATATTATTTCATTATTTGTCGTCGTATTATTCTTTATTTTTTTTTTAAATTTGATACTGAAAATGTACCAAATGTAGTTTACAGATTGTTATTGACGGAATTTTAATGTGGTTTGCGATGTTATTCGCTATTCTGTCAGGAATATGCATAGAATAAACTATATATGTTTCATATCCTTTTAAAACCCATCGAAGTTTTCAGGTATACGTGAAAAAATACAATTTACATCATAATAGCTTTACTTTGATGTCACCTGAGACACTGGGGCATATGACACTTACCACAGACAACATACGTGCCCCTTTACAAAAGTATACGAAGAAATTCTTATAAATTGTTTAATTCTATTCTACAGGTGAAAGAAAATTTCTGAAATTCAAAATTCGTTTCAAAAATGAAATTTAATACGTTATTCTATGCATATACATATATATTTATACATATAAGTTTAAATGTTTAAACATAAATATGCATACATTTAGATCTTTTTTTCTTTCTAATATTGTGATTTTATTCTTTGGGTCTTACATGTGTCATTATCTACATTTAGCATTATACACGCATAATAATTATAATGATAATAATAATAGTAATAATATTATTACTATTTATTTATTAATATTTATTAATACCCTATGTATATATATATAGCATGTTCCATTTTTTCATCATTTTAAGTTTTATTCAAAATCTTTGATGATCTGCTATAAAATAAAAAATTTTGAAATGTATATTCGAGAAAAATTGCATAAAAAATTGTAAATTATATACTTCAATAAACGTATGCGTTTTATTTGTAATGACTATTTGGAGAAAAATTATGCAAGATATTACGATAATAATTCGGACGGTTTTTTTTATATATATATAAAATCAGACATATACGTTTATCTACAATAATGTTTTACGAAAACAAAATAAAAAATTTCACGCATAAGACAATATATACCTACTACTGAATTAGTAACCGTATATCCCTATTATAGTATATATATACTTAAGCGTCCCCCAAGTTATATTTGGATTAATAAATTATAGGGGAAAAGTCACATAAAAAGAGTTTAATCAGTATACTTTTACCTTACACTTATACGAATTAACATTTGTTACGTTTACAACTTTAGCAGTATATGTACAAATATACGTATATATTACTACAAACGACTCAAGTCAATCAATTTTCTTCCGATATACGTTTTTCGACAATAAAATATTTTTAAATAATTGCCAATCATTTTTGTCAAATGTTGTTGAATCTTCGTTGTATTTATTGTCATATAACATTTAGTTTTACTCGAAAAGCATAAGCTTCGGGGTTCGTCTTAAAAATTACTTCACCAAGAAAATATTCTTATCACTTTAAATGAGTCTTGAGCAAAGTCTTAACTACACGAGGGAATGTCGTTATTGCAAAAATATTCCAGCAATCAGCGCTGGAAATCAAGACACCGCCATTGTCCTTTCCCACGCGACCATTTTGCACGAATTTGCTTGCTAAAGTATAGAGAGATGCTTGAAGGCGATTTGCAAACTGCGCATGTCCTGATACGCTGCTGGAGAGAAAGGGTTGAAGGGCTCCAGTATGCGCATATGCACATATATAGACGCGACGCGATATCGGCGACGTTTACGAGATTTTACTTTCAAATAAGATTTTGGACCGATTTGTGGAATATGTTACGCGCAGGGAGTACTTTATTAAAGTAAATTTATTAAAGAAGGTATATTGCCTTTTTTTCGACTTCCCAAGTAAATTTTGATAGCAAACCATTTTTTATTACTGAAAGCCTCTAAGTTTAGCTTTATGTACAACAAATTTTATAGAAAAATTACATTTTGTACATTTTTTATATTTTATTTTTTTATGTAAGATCATTTTGTATGGTATTATATATAAAATAGTGATTTCTTACATAAATGTTACATTGAGGTTACACAATTTTTATTTTAAGATTGACTGATAATGTATACATGTATATAATCTATATATTTTTAATTTCAATTAAGGACAACACACCTATAAAACTTTATATCGAGGGTTAATAAAAGTTAGATGCAATCCAATATAATGCAAGTAAAGTCATGAACTCTGACGATACAAAAGTGATAAAAACTGTTTAATCGATGAATATTTCAAATACTGAAAAAATACATAAAAACTATGTTGAACATATAGCAGGTGAATTACAGTGACGAGACCCTTGTTCTATATATATGAGATATATATCGCATTTCAATTTAGATTTTTTCCAACACTCGGTTAGTTTTTGTTTTTTAAGTATAGAACATTACGATTCTTTCAAAAACTGAAATGATATATTCTGATATATATCTTCTATCTACATTAAGAAATCATAGTATTTATTTACATTCATAAATTTCTTGATCTGAAAATTTAGTCACTTTTTAAAGAAAGTGAATTTTTCATTTCATGAAGAGCAATATTTTACTTATGCTGGCATGCCAATTTTTCGATTCACTCTAGAAAGAGTGAAAATTTCAATCCTTTAGAAGGAATATAGATATCGTACGAATTTAAAAAAAAAATTACTTTTTACTTCCTTTCACAGTCATTAATTAATAAATTCGTAAATGAAAGTTAAAAGTTGGTGTGATGAAACTTAATAGAATTTTTTTTTAGTACTGTTTTTTTTTTTTTTTGCCAATCAAAATTCTTTCAACTTTTTTTTTTCTATGATTTGTTTGTCTTTTTTTTTTTTTTTGTTAAATATGATTTTTTTTCGTTTTTGTGAACATCCATGAAGTAATCGATTAAAAAAATTTTTTTACTAAAATTGAAAATTAGGGGCTCCGCCCCCCTGAACCCCCGGCTCACTCCGCTTGCCAGATTGTCCCGCTCGGCTCGTCATTGGTCAGACATTTACTAATCTTTTTAAAGTTTAAAGATCTTCAATATAAATTGCAAAATGTAACTAAATCATATTTGATATCACGTTCATGAATTACAATCCTATTCAGATTATTTTCATGTATATAAATTGTAAATGAATATTTTCAAAACTTCTCCCTCATACTGCAGGTTGGTCCGTAGTATTGAACTTGGCAACACGTGAAATAGTCCCCTTTTTCGCGAAATTTGAGACGACATATAACGCAGCAGAAATATATACATATACTTCACTTTGTTGCAAGAAAAGATAATGACTTATACTACTATTTCTCCAGATTGCTCCAGATTGGAGATCAGCTTATCGAAGATATCTCGACTTCTAAATGGTCAATTGTTAAAAAATTTATAATTAATGAGAAAAAGAGGCTGAAAAGTAATCACAGAAATTATAAACATTAATAAACACAATTGACTGCATTTCACTAAAACAAAATAAGAGGAATTGAGATAACAATAAAAATGCTCATTATAATATAGTTGTCGTTCATTAACTTGTAAAAGTTGTCCTTTCTGAATCGAATGCAAATACCAACGACAATAGGTAAAAAATAAATGATTGTCATATTTTTTATAAATTTGAATGAAGCCCTTTGAATCCACCCTGACAGTTTTGAAACTCTTCGTTTTCGGAGTTTGTTACATGTACGATTGACTACGGGTTTAAAAGAAATAGAAAAAAAAATGAAAAGTGATAAAAAATTGTAGAAAAACTGAACCGTTGCGATATTGATATAGATGAAATTGAGACGCGATCGAAAATATATTCACTCGTATTATATATTCAGAATCAGATTGCTTAGTTCACTGAGTTCTATTCAAGTCATCTCGCGGCTCAACCGTCGTTTTCCCAAATCGATAATTTCTGTCGTTTGATCGCGATTCATTTTTTTTGTTTCTTTTCGTTACTTCTCTTGTGCTACTGTTTTCTTTTTAATGTGATTTCTATAGCTTTTATTAATGTTTATGCATATTTTAGAAAATTTTCCTATTTTTGATTATTCCGATAATGATCTGGCATTCATTTCTATTGAAAAGTATATAATATATAAAATTTGTTTTAAACTATCGAAGAAAAGTATATAGAGGTGACGAAATGGTAATAAGACACATCCACATGCGTAGTTTTAGATTCCTAGTCGTTGAAATTTTTTGTTATATTTGAGGAATTATTTCTTGCAATATTCAATTTTAATTTTGAATAATTTAATAATTGAATAAACTGTGGTAATATTCATCCATTTGTAAACTCTCGAACTGATATATTTAATATATTCATAATTTATTATAAATTTACATTTATGCATTGTTTTCTTCAATTCATTTTAATTTCGTGATTTCTGTTTCGTTGTTTTTACATGACTTTCTTTTTTTTTTTTTTTTATATTTTTGATTGATTATTGAAATGGAAAAATTCTTTCTATACTAAATTTTATAGAACAGACCCAGCTCAATTTTTCATAACTTTTGTCGAGGACTTGCAATAAATTCTGACGACTTCTCCTTCTTATATTAGTTAAATTAATCTCTCTTGTTCATAAGCATTGTTACTGAGTAAAATTTGCCTTTATTTTGAAGCAAGTTTTCTTTAAGAAGTATGCGAATGTTTCAAGTTTCTGTTTATTCGCATTTTAAATAACAACTGTTTACTTAGACTGTTTGTTCAATTGCCAGTTAAAGACGACACTTCAAAACTATTAAGTGAAAGTGAACTTTTCATTCTTTCAAGATTGAAATGTCGCTGCTTCAAGAGATAATAAAAATAATCTCATTGATGAATTAATAAAAAAAAAACCATTAGAAGGGTGAAACGATCACTCTTAAATGAGTCACTCTTAATGAGAATGAGAAGATCAATTTTCATGCACAAAACAATAGAAAAATTGGAGTGACCTGTTTTAGCGTTTGGGGTATATATTGGACCACTTTAAATGTTTTCAGAATATATATTACAAAAATAACATGATTTAAAATTGATTTAAAAAATATAATATTTTTAAATCTCACGTCCCTACCGTTTTGTAGGATCATGTTTTAAAATATTTATAAAAAAGAACAGGAAACTTTGACCACCTCAGATTTTCCGTATTCATGGCCTACAATAAATGATAGAAGACATGAAATATAAATTACAATAATACTTTTATTTCAGTCCAAAATTCTAAACAAAATTACATAATTTTCCTAGTATCACGTTTACGAAATTTCAAGTATTATCGGATTTTTGGGTCTTTCACATCAGAAACCCCTCGAGATATCTTATCTTTTCACGAATGCTAAACGTTTTCGGTTTGTAGCGAGTCTCAACGTTTGCAACCGTCGAAATAATTAACAAATAATCGAAATCCGCATGCCATCATCTTCGATAAATGCGGCGGAATCGCTGAAGAAAACTATTGAAAAAATGTACCAACGAGCATGAAAAATGACGTTAACAATGCGTGACGGTTGGCGCAAAAAATCCGCTCTCGAATTCATTCTCGCCAAAGTCAAAAAGCTAGAAATTCGAGTGCGAAGACAGAGCTTCGTGAAAAAAGAAACACACACCGGAAGTGAAAGCAAACACTCGCGCTCGCATGAATGCATGCGTAATGCATGAATTTCCAATCATTGTCCAGAAATGGACGCGCGTAAAAAAGTGCGAAAAAAGTCGACGTCATCGTTACGCACGCATGATTGACGGATGAATGAATACTATATGACGTACTGTATGCAACTATATATGTATGTATGCATGTCGTTACGCGATTCATTCGATCGTGCATCGGTTCGAATGGAGTTTGGATTTCATCGACACCCGAACTTCGATGGAGTCGACTACCGAATAACGAAGTATATAACGAGCGTGTCTCTTGCCTCTCAATGCATTTTTTAGACTATTTTTTTATTTTTATTTTATTTCTATATCGATTTTAAAATGGAGGCACCGTGATGTCGAACGTCAGTCCTTTTATTTCCGCGGTTAAACGTGAAAAAAGGCGCTTTATCTCGTTTCACGCCTTCTAAATTGCCATTCGGTTATGCTTCGCAGGATACGATTCACTGATCGTAAAAGAGTGGGATTTGAATTTCACGGAATTATTGAACTTTGCCGGGGAGGAATATTTATAGAAAAATATAATGGTAATTTATATCTTCATGATCATATAATACAGGGATGGTACTTTTGCAAAAAGAAAAAATTAATTTTTGTTCATCTTTCAATTTTTAATGTTTTTTATCATATATTTAATGATTTTGTTCATTTAAAATAAGACTTTTTAAATTTTTTAAGAGATATTGATCCTTTTCTATTCTGTTTTGATTGATGTTAGAGGATTTAGATGCTAGAGGATTATTTTAGTGAAGTTTCCTAGGTATAATCTGTTTCTGCTCCACTTCTATAATAAAATTTCGATCTACTTTTTCTTATTTCCTTTTTTCTTATTTTGTTTATTTTCATTAACTTCATTTTTTTATGATTGTTTTTGAAAATTTTCTGTTTTTAGTTTAAATTCTTTAAAGTTTATATTAAATATAATTTGTACAAAAATTATTCAATATTTCAAAAACACAACATTTTCATCAAGCATTGCTGATTTTTATATAAGATTTATGTTGAAAATATAATTTCATTCTTTTTTTTGTTAAGTTCCATCATTTTTAACTTGATTTACGTATAAAAATGGTATTTATATAAACGTTTTAACATTATAGCTTTTTCTTTTTCATGTATCCTTTTCCGATCATATATTTTATATTTATAAAAATAAAAAGCAATTCCTGGAAAATATTGAAATCCCTAGTTGGAACTTTCCAAACTTTTTTCAACGTGAACAGTATTCGTTTTTCTATTAATGTCTTTTTATTCCTTATCGTTTTTAACGCATTTTTTAAAACATTTGTTATTAAAAAATTCCGATCGTTTTTCAAAGTTTTTGATAATTTTTTCGTATGGTCTAAGATCATAACTATGCCATATGAATATTAATGCTCTCATATATGCATATAGCAATTGTATATTCTACTTCTTATATTCTACGCTTGTTTAAACAATTTTGACAAAATATATAAAATATATAAATAATTTTTTAAACTTACGAAACGTATTTAAATATGATATTGAATATGTCGCAAAGAAAAGACAATTTTATTAAAAAGCCTTTAACTAAAGCTAAGTTTATAGCTAAAATATTTTTGAATAAATACAACATAAATATTATACATAAATGAGTAAAGTTGTTATCTGTTAATTATTATGACTTTCGTAAGTCTAAAACAATAAATATTCGATTTATATAACAAGGTGCAATTAGGTATAAATCTGTCCAGTTTTCTGTTACACTGCCATATTATCTTATATACCTTTAACATGGGAAAAACGTAAACTGGACAGAAACTAGAAAAAAACTGGACTCATTTTCTACTAGGGAATAAATAAATTAATTTAATTAAATTTAGAATTTACGAAATTCAAAGAACACACGTATTTGAATGCTGTCAGCATTGCACATTTATTGTTACACATCAATTTTATGTCGAATTAGAGTTTTCATCTATATGCTTTACATTAATAATAGGACTATAACTCATGCGGTACAAATACGATGCTCACAAGAGTAAAAAAAAAAAAATTAATTTTCTATCTTATATTTATATATAATTACTGAACATTAAAAGTTAACAGTTTCGTGGATTTATTTATATACGTGAATATGAATATGTATACAATGCTCAAAATCGAGTATATTATTATTATATATATATACTCATTGATAATAAGTTAATTAATATTATCCAACGTCTGACAGATTAGTATTTTTCATTAACAAAGTCAACTTAATCATTATTTATTATAACATTGAACAGGTGACAAAGTATATATACCAGACGTTCAAGAGCGAAGTTCTGTATTTTAATGAAGAACAACGACTTAAGCAATGTAAACTTAAGCAATTCTCATTCAAATTTGGCGGCATTCAGTGCACACAGATGTTTTAGGCATAGTAAAAAAATCAATGATATCGATTACGTAGAAAGTCCATGAGAATGGGCCGTATTTTCAAGTTCAAGGCCGCCTTTATGGCTATCGCCCTTTTTTTTATAGAGGTATGGGTGGCGTTTGAAAGCCGACGGCGGGTCGGGTCGTACGGTGAACCATGGGTATACGTGAATGCGACTATATAATTTTTTTTCCCCATTGAATTATTTTCAAATCGTCGGGTGTTACAAATTATGGAACACTATAACAATGGTTTTTAAAGAAGACAAAAAAGTTGTCGGGCTAACGAAAAAAAAACCAACGAAAATTTCATGCCTGGAGTTAATAAGCTCCATTGTTCTACTTCTATTGTTGCTTTTAATTAATGCTTTAGACTGTAAATATACAACGTTTATTGTAAAAAATGTAAATTTGTTCAAAAAGTTTTTATGTAAATACATTCGTTCGATTTTAAACATATTCCACGATATACAAAAAAATATACGACAAAATCATAGGAAAAATTCATGAAACTATATATATAGAAATTTTATGATTTTTGATATTGACAACATAATATTTATAATGTATGAAAAGACATAAAAATATACTTGTAATGAAAATTATAAAATGTACGAGAGGTCATGAATTACTATTAAATAAAACAAAAATATGTTTAACATAAATTAAATAAATTTAAAAAATGTTTCAAAAGAAAAGAAACCATACAAAAAAAAATATAGGCAATAAATGAAAAATGCGAAGTCGGTAAAGGCGAGAAAATCTTTCTGACACGTACACAAATGCACATAGGCACACTCAAACCCACATTCGCGTGTGAAATCTGAACGATAAATGACTAACTGCTGTTGCTCATTGTTCGTTCGGGCAACATTCAAGAAAGTCGATCAAGACACCGCCGATTCAAAGAACACGTGGAAGACGACGTAAAACCACGCTAAACGTAATTGATCGTTTTCTTAATGCTTGCTACCCTTTCATATTTGTCATTCTACATAAGGCATCACTCATGTGGTCCGAGTGTCCGGTGACCGCCATTGTGCGTGTAGAATCAATCACAGCAGGGACAGGTCCGTCATTCTTCGAATGCGAAAAAAGGATATGCGACCTTGACTAGTTCGGGGGTCGATGGTAGGGAAATTAGTCGGTGTGTAGTCGGTCAGATCTGTCGATTGTGCGTAACCATGGAAATGACTGTTTGTTGGCATTGGGGTTCCATTTCGGACAAGCAAAAGCCCGACGAAAGGGCTGCCCACCAGGGCCACTCGATGCAAAGAAGGGTTGCGAAGAATCGACCGGAAGTGGAGGACCTCAGACCTAGCCGACGCTTCTACCCGCGGAAAATTCGTTCAATACTTTCTTATCATCACGTCCTGACGACCCATGAATCGCTGGGATTTTTGACGTATATATATATACGTACCTTGCCGTTTACAAATACATTTAAAAAAGGGGCATTTCGGCAAAATCCTGTCAAAAACGACAAGAAATTCAAAATTCTCTTTTGTCATTTTGACAGTAAAGTTTGCGGTAGAATAAAATCGCAGCGAAAATTAATGTATTTAATTATATTATATAAAAAATTGATAGGCCAGAAAAGAGAGGGGAAATGAAGCGCGTAACATCGATCCTGGATGCGTGGTGCTTAATTTGAATTCCGCGACGGAGGGCATTGGGGAGTAGTATATACCCCCTTACGAAAATTGGCGGCCTAGGGCCGCAGGGATTAAACCCTTGGTTGGCTTTATGAAAATTTATTATGAAACAGGTTTGACGGAATATATAAGAATGCATATTGCGTGCGAGTTTCCACATGACTCATATCTTCCTCATCTCGTTTTTACAATTACATTTTTGATAGGTTATTTTCTAACGAGAAAGATTTGGAGAATGAGTTTCTCTTTTAGCTTGTTTTTAATTTTTATCGATATTTAAATCCTTGATGATATTCAAGTTAATAATTTCTGAAACTTTGTTATAATGTTCTTTTAAGATGTCATTAACCTCTTTTCATTCGATGCACCTGTTTTCAGCCTTTTCACTACGCCTCTTCTTAGAAATTCCAGTTCTCACTTTACGTTTTAGATTTAGAATGAAGCGTCAGAAAACCTATTTCATCATTCTAAACCTGTTTTCAGTCTTGACCTACACCAAATGGTAACTTGCGTGATCAATCTATTTGAATACTTTACAGAAAAATGAAACGTATGTACTTCAATTCCCAAATGCAAGTAGTTTTCACGAATCTTTTTTAATTTTGTTGTTCTTTTCTTAGGAATTGATAATTATTCGCTCTAAAATTGAGAAATTGGATTCACATTTCTAATCATTTACTTAGCAAGCGTCGGTCTCTCTTACATGATTGTAAATGTAATAAGGTATCAATATATATATTTTTTAATCTTAAATCGGTCACACAAAATGTTGGTACAGTACAGCGTCGAAAAAGCCACATCTTTATCCTTTCATTTCCGCAATTAATGCAACAGGCAAATTATTAGAACTGCATGTACGATTGTTTGGGATCACAGAATACGAATCTGGTATCAGACTTTTAAAATTCAAAATGGCGGATAAAAAATTAGCAAATCCTTAAAAAAGTACGGGAATTTCGTACAACGAGAAGTTGGGGAATTTTCTGTGGACATAACTTGGAAGTTTGATTATGTCTGTTACTTCAAGTCAATTGTTTCAAATTTTATCATCCAGTACAAACCAAAAAGTTACCACGAATAGCCTAAGAATTAATGAAGTATTATATGCGTGCTGATTTGATAATAAATTAGTACTTTTTTTTTAATTGTGCTCGCCATATTGAATCTGCCAGTTTGAATTTTGTAAATTAATATATGATCCCTTACGGAAATGTACACCAAAAAATATTGTTCGGGCTCCGAAATGACACCCAAGTCGGTGTAAACACTAAAAAAATGGGTGTAAACACTAAAAGTTTACACCCAATTGGGTGTCATTTCGGACACCGAACATATTTTTTTCTGTGAGGGATAGTGATTTAATAATCTGTTTTTCGGTCAATGCATTTCAATTGCTTTTTTAGTATGCGTTTATTACCAATTATAGACTCAAAATATCTAAAGTTTAAGCACCATTTTAATTGAAAATGCAAAAAATTCAGAATTTTGCTTTGAAAGAAATATGAAAGAAATGAAAAAACAAAGAAAAAGTAAAAGGGTGCCACTACAGTGGCTCCTGTGATCCCCTGTAAGGGTTAAAAAAGTCTCTCAGGGGCATGTATCAAAACATAGTTTCGAGTAAAATGCGTTTAAAGTTTTAAGTAGTATTTCATAGTACATAATTACACATACATTTTTTATCATTAGTTTACGATCCCAGTACCAAACAGTTGGCTTTCTAATATCTGTCTTATTCTTGATATGTTTAAAGCATGGCCTAAGCGAATTAAAAGAATCCTTAATTTTTATGTTCTACTGTGGCATTATTATTAATATTATTAGGTCTTAAAAACATTATTAAATTTATGGTATTACACGCAGAAATCATAAATTTACGATTTTATCGCAAGGAAATATGAATTTACATTAGACATTAGAAGGCGTTAATTTTACTTCATTGATGTTCGTAAAATAGAAACCCATAACCCTTTTACCAAAGAATACGAACGTATAGCAGCGAAGATCTATTGTCAGCGATAGGTCGAAAAGTTGGGGGACTGACGTTGAATTTGAGGTATATCCGTCTTCGTCACTCTTATTGTTATAGCCTCGATCTAAAGTGCTTCCACGCAACCTATTAAACTGTGTTTCTACATTAGTTGCTTTTGTTGTTCAGCATGCGTTCCTCGAATCTATAGTTTTACTGTGATGATGATTTAGTGTCAGAACAATCGTTAAAAAAAAACTATTTAAATCGATTTCGCAAGATTACCTCATCTTCACGGATTAATTCTTTACTAAACCGACGTTCGATGTTTAAATTGAAGTTCAATATTTGCGTTTATTAGATCTGCTACCATGTTGAAGTTCGCAACCTGATTATCAATTCCTATTTCATATATCTGTTTCATATTTGTATTATTAAATGCGGTTGATGGAGTGGAGACAAGAAAAACATTTTTGCAACCTTTCACAATGATGCTTTTACGATATCGGAGCATCACTATCATTTGGAGTGGGCCATAAAGACTCTATATATAATACTTTTTCTAGACGAAGGCATGAACGCTGAATTAGAAGACGCTACATTGCACACAGTGGGTGCTCAGGTGTGGTTCAGCTCGTTTATCAGACCTGTTCATCAAGCTGTAGGAGGGAAAAAACGGAACTCGAAAAAAATATTAATATTTTGAAGGACAAAGAAGTGGAGCTCGAGGGCGATATTGAAATACTCTGTGATAACAAGTGTACGGATTAAGTTTCCAACGCTTGCACCATATTGAACAAATAAATGCTGCCATTGTGGGTGAAACAGCAATTGAAAATATATGAAGACTCTAGTGCACTGCACTCGGGCACAAAGGCTAAAGTAGTTTTTGATTCGGCGAGTGTTCCAGCTAGGAAAAAATTAATTTGAAATTGCCTCTTCGATTTCATTCTCTTTATATTTTTCGACATTTAATTAATTCTCTTCTGTTGCAACAATTAATCTTTTTGATTACAGAGCAGACTTTTCGACTCTTCCAGGATTCTTTCTAAATCTTAAATTTAAATTATTATCTAACAAGACAAGTGTTTCAAGCCAGAGATACTTGTTTATCAAGAATGTAGAGATTGTATACGAGTCCTACAATTAAAAAAGTTTTCGAGATTAAGTTTTCATAATTCGCTTAAACATCCCTGGAGGAATTACCTTAATATAAATTTGTCTATTGTTTCCTAATCCTATAAAGGACAAAATGCATGCAGTAATGATCTCGATTTTGGTCTCGCCAAAGCGCTGCTAAGACAATAGGCTGTACAAAGTTATTTTGCTCAGTACCGATGGGTATCGCTACGCTTACATTTGTTCTACATGTTACATCTCACAATTTTCAATAGGACTTTCTTCAAACTCGACTGATTCCTCCTTAATTTTCACTTGAATGAGAGAGCACTTGCACTAAAGCGGCTTTCGGCAAAGGCACCCAGTGGAAGTCGTGCATCGTAGATGTCCGAAAATTGTGATCGTTGCGGCATTTCGTCCGTTGGCAATTTTCAATCTTCGAAATTCGAAACGAATCGCGAGAGGACTTGACGGACTGACGCACCGAGGAACAGACAGGGTAGCGAGTTGCTATAGAAACACTAATTCCATCTCTTTTTAGTTTTTCTCCGTCGCACTTTCTGGGGGTATTTTGTCCCTCTCTCTCTCGTTGCGTCTATCTCGTTCTCTTTTTCGCCAGGGTTCGTCGTCGAGATAGCCGGGCGCGGAGATCCCGAGCAACCGGGGGAAGAAAAAAATAGCGAGGGTGAAAAACCTGGGGGTGACTCGAATAAAAAAACGGATCAATATTAACTCTTTTTTTTCCAGGGGCGACCGACCCGGGAGTGGGGGTGCCGCTTACCCTTCCGCTCCTTCCTGATTCTCACTTTCCCTCTCTGTCTGGGATACGATTACGATATCGTGTCATCTCGCTTATTCGGGTCGCCGATGCCCTCGAAGGTTCCAACTACTTTTGCCTCGCTCGATGATAATGAGAGTCTGCCGCCGCTCCGCCGAGAACGCTTTTTTTTCTCCTACCTCGGAATTGCTCGTTACGGACGGATTTTGTAATTTTTGCGCACGCGGGTGATTTACGCGACTACGAGGCACTGCGTATCATTTTAATGGCAACACCTTAATTTGGAGTGATATTAGTCAATTTTCTGTGTCGGGACGATTCTCGTTTTTGTTTTATTTTTGCCGATTTATGCTCTTTTTTTTAATTGCATCCCTTATTAACTCATTAATGTATGCAAATTCTTCCAGGGATGAGATTTCACAAAATTTTCGAGAGCCGCAATAATTAGTTCAATTAGGAAGAGTGACAAGACAACCAGACGTGACTAACTAACTGATTTATCGCCTTTATTAAAATTTAAATTACAATATGATTATGAGGAGCTCATAAATATCCACTTCGTGCATAATGAGCAGATGGTACTGTACATTTTTAACTTATTAGAATGAGAATTGAATGATTCCGTGTAAAAGACAATAATGTTGCTTTTCATCAAATGTCCACGTTTCAGACTGCAATATAGTTCTAAAAATGCAATAAAAATTTTCTGTTGTAATCTTGTACGTGTTACCATACGGTGCACGGGGACTACAGTTGCAAGTTGGCTCAATTTAGATCTGCTTAGTTTTTGGGATTCATCCATACTAAAATAGTGGGTGGGGGGGGGGGGGGGGGGGGCTGGGCAAAAAACGTTATCTCCAAAAACACGTATAACTTTAAAATTTAGTATCAAAAATGGATGATACGATAATAATGGAGATGATAATAAAGTTTTCTTTTTTCAAAATGTGATTTTTGAGGATTGTCTCTCCATAACTCGTTGTTGTGAGGTATCTATATAGATTGTTACTTCGCCTGACGCAAGGCGGGCGAAGTATTGAATTCACCAACAAAAATTTTTCCGATTCTTCGATTTTGGGAATTTTTTGGTGGAAATCTAT
>JAPYZR010003595.1:0-13886 GCA_030522945.1 Trichopria nigra
TTTTTTTTTTTTTTTTTTTTTTTGTTTTGTCGTATTATAAAAGAAGTTTGAATTAAAGGTTCTTATTAAATGCGAATAAGTCCGCGCGAATAACGGAGATATAATCTCGGGAAATGTCGAGACTTTTTTTTTTTTATTCGGCGAGACTTTGCGCTTATAAAGCCACCGTTATTATTGTGAAATATTTCGATTGCAAAATATCCGTTGGCGGTTTATATGTATACAGCGTTAGACGTGCCGCGATGATAATAAACTTCTCCATTGAAATTTCCCAGTATTTTAACGCACAATGTAAACTCAATTGAATTTTTTAATTCCGAGAAATTCAATTCCCATCGCCGCGCACGTTGGAGGTTAAATAAAACGTTTATCGCCGATACGGACGTGAATTGTTTTGATAAATTGTTGAAAGGTGTGTGTGTGTGTGTTTTTTTTTTATTATTAAATTGCAAATTTAAAGTGTTTAGTGTGAAAAGTGAACTTTTAGCCGGCCAAATAGCTTATACGTAAAATGAAAGTGATGTCCTGAGACGAGTAAAGTAAAAGAAGCGAATTTTTCATTAGTGTGTGAATATTTACTTTGCGCATTGAAGAAACGTATCAAGCAATTTACGCTCTTTTCCTAAACTGAATGCAAAGAATTAGACGTAATATAAAGCGTGAATTAGAATCTACTTTGGATGCATCGTCGGAAAAAGTAAAAATATAAAATATCGAGTGAGAACAATAACATTAGTATGAATGAATTTTGTTCTTTCCACATTTTGACAACTTTTGTTGATTTTTATCAGTTTTTGTCGATTTTTGCAAATTTTTTGTAAATATTTCTAAATGTTTTTAATGTTTTTCTGGAATTATGTCAATTTTTGTCCAATAAACCTCGCTAAGTTTTGTAAGTTTTTGTCTATTTTTGTGACTTTTTATTAATTTTCTCCAATTATGTATTTTCCTCAATATTTTATCAATTTTTCCAAATGTTGGTAATGTTTTTATTGAGTTATTGTAGTGTCACATTCGATTAGTTTTTCAGTCGTAAATTTGTTTTAAATTTTTTATTCCTATTTGTAAAAGTTTTAATCATTTTTGTTAACTTTTCGACATCTCTAGATTTACGCTAATAATTTTTATCAATACTTTTAATTCTTAGTTAATTTTTGTCAACTGTTGTTAGTTTCCTCAATCCATGTCAATTTTTGTGAATTGCTCATCTACTTTTTTGAATTATATGTCTATTTTTGTAAATTTTTCGCCTATTTCTGTTGATTATTGGTTATTTTTTTTTTGTCAACTATTGTTATTTTTCGTCCATTGTTGTAAAAATATCGTTAATTTTTTGTCAGTAACTTTTTTCAGTTGTTGGAAATTTCATCTGTTTGTGTAAATTTTTATCAACTTTTTTCAAATGTTAGGTTTTTAATTATTGTAAATTTTCGACAATTATAAATTTTCGTAAATTTTCTATCAACGTTCCAAATGTTTGTAATGTTTTTGTTGTTTCTTCGTAAGTTCTTGTCGAATTTTGTTAACTTTTATCAACTTTGTTAATTGTCAATTGCTGTAAATTTTTGTGAATTGTTTGTCTATTTGTGCAAATTAATTTCCCATTTTTATAAACTTTTGTTATTTTTATCCATTATTGTTATTTTTCGTCCATTTTTTGTCATTTTTTATTATTTCTCATCAATTGTAAATTTTCGCAAATTTGTTGTCAATAATTTTTTTCAATCGTTTGAAATATTTCCTATTTTCGTAAATTTTTATCAACTTTTCTCACTTTTTGTTAGGTTTTTTAATTATTGTAAATGTTGTCGGTTTTTGTACATTTTTTGTTATTTTTTGTCAACTTTTTGTTACTTTTTGTCAACTTTCGTTGATTTTTATTAGTTTATACAATTGTTGTAAATGTATTATATATTTTTGCAAATTTGTTGTTCTATTTCGTCAACTTTTGTTAATTTTTATTCATTTTTATTTATATGCGTTTGTTTTGCTCAATGGTATATTTTCGTTAATAATTGTTATCATCAATTCTTTGCAAGTTTCTGTCGACTTTTGTTAACTTTTATCAACTTTGTGAATTGTCAATCGCTGTAAATTTTTGTGTATTGTTTTTCTATTTGTGCAAATTGGTTTTCCATTTTTGTCAACTTTTGTTCATTTTTCTACATTTTTTTTAACTACTTTATTTGTCTACTTTTGTTAACTATTGTTAATTGTCATTATTTTTATCAATTTTAATCAATTTTAAAACGAGATTTATCATCGATTTATAGATAACTAACATTATTATTATAATTATTATTATTATTATTATTATATTAAATTATATTATATATATATTACAATTTATTTGTAACAAATTTTCGTATTTGGGTTCGTTTATAATTCATAGAATACCAAGGAATATATATAAGGCGAAGCTTATTTGTTCTCGTTTCTCAATTTCATGGAACTGATACGGAAGTCGGAAGTGGGAATCAGTGACCACGCCGGCTTATGGCTCGTCCGTTACACGGAATATCGAGTTATTGAATATATTACGTAGACACACTTTTATTCGCGTATTTTTTCTGTAATAATATCCTTTTACATTACATTATAAAATATCGAATCCTTCCGTGACGAATGTAATACATGGGTAAATAATTATCTTCTTTTTTTAGTCGGACATGGTGAATGTCCAAAAAGTTGTTAAACCGTCGTCCATTAGTAATTTCTGGTTTTTTGTTTTGTTTTTTTCTTTTGTACTCACATCAAACGAAAAAAAAACCATACATTCGTATGCCAAAATTGATAGAATTACGTGAAAGTTTGTCGCACCGGAGTCGGCGGCGCAATGGTAAATGACGTCATAATTTATATATAAGGCGATTAATTTGTCCATTCTTCAGGGGGGTCGTCGAGAAACAAAAAAAAAAAAAAAGCTCTTCGGCCGTCCCGTTTAAATCATGACGATTTGCTTATCGCCGGAATGAATTTATGTCCGCAGCTCGCAAGCGCGCCACCCACGCACACACGCACGCACGCATAATATACACACACATTTAATATACGCGTAACGCGTGTCGGACAAATCGCGGAGTTAGCAACGTGGACAGCTGCGAATCTCGCGACGGAAATGCATTATGCGTATTATGCATACGTGCGTGTACACTGTCGGCGACAATAACGCGATATCTCGCACCTATACCGGGAACAACGGGCAATGCGCGAGCTTAACATTCGGATCGAGAGATACGCTTAATTAAAGAGACGTTTGCGCAAGATTGAACAGTTTCGCTACTATTCCTCTTTCGCCGAAAGTATAGGAGGGATTGAACGTTGTCTCAAAAGCTCGACTCGAAACGTCATCACGTGGCTCTGAAATGCCTGACGTGTCGCTTTCATCCGGTATAGCTCGACGATAAGGGTAACCTAATACGACGGAAACGGTGTTTAGCAAGTGATGTGACTCGGGTAAAACGAAGGAAACTGAACGAAGACGTCAATCGACGTAGCTGGAAAAACGTTAAAGCATGCGCGACGATGCCCACTTTGGGTAGGGGGCGCGAAATGACACTTTTTTTCGTGGTCCATATATACGCGCCGGAGACGAAAGCCGCAGGTAATTACGACTTCGTAGAAAAGTCCCAACCTCTTTTTTGTGTTTCGCGCGGGAGTAGCAATTTCGGTTTCCACGCGGCATCAAAAGAATACGTCCTCTTCGCCGAAATGACGTAAGGATTCCGAGTCTCGCGGGCGACTTTGATACGGAACCACGTCTCGTCAGCGGCGAAAGGACAAAAACGAATTCCGCGGCGGGTACATAAGCACTGCTGCTGCTGCTGATGCTGTTGGTACGTCCCGCCAAGACAAATAGGCGCTCTCGGCGCAATAAAGGCAAACGCACCGTATAGAACTCGTTCCTGGTCTGAAAGACGACAGACCGCGGGATTCCAGCTCCGTAATGAAAGGACCCACTCGCCTTCCACGGGTGATGCCGCTTTCGTTTCGAGGGAACCGCTCAAATTTTGATGATTTTGACATCCTTCAACGAGGATGGGACGATAATAACGTCGTCCAAGTGAATGCCGATGTTCGGGTGACCTGACCTAACCTAACCTAACCTGATTTAACCAATGTAAGAGTTTGTTTTAGCCAGAAACGAGTTCGGTACTTTCATCAAAACCAACGACGGCATCTGGATGATCCCTGAATTTCCGTTTAGGACCGATTTGCACGTCGAATAAAAATGCAAAACTTGGAAAATGTATTCATGAAATCGCGTCAGATAGCCGCGCGCGAGACCCATGCAAAAAAAAAGTGGATGGGGAGTCGGGCGAATGAAATCGCGATAGTGCACGCTAAACTGGAATCAAGAAACGATTGGTTTTTTGCGGACGCAGTTATGACTGTGCAGGTAAATTTTTTTCGGCAGAACTGGTCGGTCGTCGCGTCGCCCCTGCCAATGGACGTTTCGCAATAACGAAACGCGCGGTCGAGTATAATGCAAGGTTGCGTCGGTCGATGACGGATATGCTCCACTCGGTCAGTGGACTCGGTAATCGGTTATTAAGGTTCTGACGTAACGGTTGTTTATTTACCTAGTGTCAGGTGAGAATTCAACTTTTCATCGCGCGCGGGCGACCGAGAGCGAAGCGGAACGCGCGTCGTTAAATCTGTGCACATGCATACACAATTTCCATCTTGCCGCAACAATAGCAAACCGCGTCTCGGCACGATTTCGAGAATGTCCGTACAATGGTGGATTCGTCGTGCACCGAATATCGCAAGTCAACCGTTGCGACATCCCGGCATGTAATTCGGTATCGCGCGGACCTATCTCGTCAATGAACTTTTACCAGCCGGGATCATCGAGCGCGAATGCAGACGTCATCGTTACGCAAGAGGCTCGCGAATCTTACCGTGTGCAGGAATATAACCGTGTGCCTCGCACCTGTTGCTGTTCTCCTCGGCGCTGATCAGATTTAACGATCGGGTTTGGTGCACGGTAAACGGTGCAATAAATCAGTGACACACCTACCGCAACGACAGGGACAAAGACGACCGCGATTATTCGTCTGCCGTTTCGCAGCTACCGCAGTAACGTTTCCGGAGGTTCCGACTCTGTACAGTTATAGGTGTCCACGTGTTTTGGCGAAATAAGCCGACAAACAAAACGCTCGCTCCAACTCCCCGAGCCTTTGTCCAACAGAAAACACGTGGCCACACTTGGGTTTGCGTCTCTCGACTTCTAATAATAGGCCTCGTTACGATCCTTGCGCGTTTCATTTCTCTAAAAAAGCAACAACGACCTTGACCATTGTCGTTTCGTTACCAGGCGAAATGTCTCATGCGGCTCAAAGAGGAGAGACTACCTTGAAGAACGGAAGAAAAAGTACGCGAGCGACGACTTCACGTGGGCAGTCGGCAGGTTGCCTGACTGCCGGCCATCGGCTTCTCGTAGTAACGAGCGTTGAACCTGTGGGAAGATCAAAGACTCTTCTTTCGCGCTCGCTTACTCTCTCGCGAGTTGAGATCTCGGAAACGAAAAATCGATTCTTGGTCGCAAACAAAAGACGCGGAGACAGACTGCTCTTCAATTCAGATCCAATTTATGGCCAGTGTTTTTCTCCTGCCATGCGAAGAAGCATTTATTCATTGTTCTCGCAAAGAAGTCGTTTACAATTTTGATCGCATGGTAGAAAACGATTATAAAGTTTGAAAATGACGTCGAATCGTTTTAGCGAAACTCACGAGATGACTTCGAAATGATGGAGAGTAACGCGAACATCCCCCTGTACGGCGGTGCAACAATGACGCGGTGCATTACTGAGTCATCACTCGAATTTCATTATTCCTTCGTACAAGTGCGCCCACCAGTCGGTGCGATCATTCGTGGCATCGGGAAATCCGCATTTAAACAATCAAAGATCCCTCGCACCCGTAACGCTTCTTCGACAGCCGTGTAATGCATCTTTTGGTGGTCGCCCCTTCTCGAATTTCAGAAGAATACTCGAGCCCCTTTCACGACGACGAGGGTGCCGGAACTCGGTAAAAAAAATGCAAATCGTGTTTCAGTAATAGGAGGAGGTGAAATCTCAAATGTGTCGTCCCGTTAAGTTACCAAATGAACTTTTGCTTTTCTAAATTCTTCCGATTAGGCCGAACCCACCGTTTGTTGTCCAGGTTTCTTTCTCTCGAGTAATGTTTGTCCAAGGAAAAGCTGTTTGCGGAACAATTAACGCCGCAATTTATTTACTCCGTGCTTTTTTCCCCAACTTTCCAAGCGAACGTTGGCGCTATCACCACTTTAGTGAGGACGCTAATGAAATCGATGGCACCTTTATCGAAAGAAGTTCAATTAGCAGACGTCAAAGGGGACTTTTGAATCGATTTTTCTTTTTGTTCGTTTCAGAAGTCCAATATGCGCGTATCTCGAAGTTATTTCTGGAGGAGTCGTCTAAAAACGAATTACTTTTTATAAAGCTGCTTGTAAAATCTGACCGGCTGTTCAAGTTTCGAAGATTTCGATAACCTGTTCTCTAGCTAAACTTCTCCCATGATTCGCAAACCGGTAATTCTAGTTCAGCAAGTTAAGGAGGTTCAGCAAGACCAAGATTCGCTTAGTTCAGTAAACATTCGGGTAATTGCAGATCCTTATCAAGTTTTTCATTTAATTTCGGCGCGGAGACCGCCTCCGACTTTTTGGTCGCTTATGCGATCAGCAATTCTTCTGGACTTTACACGAATTTATTATAAGAGCGGCGAAAGGCGAATCGTCTCTTCGTACCTTATCTAAAGCATTTGATATTAAAAAAGTCATTCATGCACGCGTTAACACCTCCTAATCAACATTCCCCATAGTCACGTCGAATTTTGTAGGCGACTTTGATGATACTCGAAAATGCGCCAACTTTCCTTTTGGATTGAAATGCTTCACGGCGACGTCGAGGATTGGAGTATCGCGATGCAGCGATCTCGACCTTGGTTCGGTACGATCGGCGGGCGGCTCGTAAGCGTTCAGTAGGTGCTTTTCAAGGTCGCGGACGAAACGCGCAGGGTCGAAGACACGAGGCTCCAAAGGGGTTGTCCAAATGCATAGAAGGAACGACCGTCTGGAGATGTTATCGGAACCACGAGCCGATGCACGAGTTGTCCGGGATTCTTGCGCACCGGACGCGCTTGGGGCCCCACGTATGGTTCCATCGAAGGCGTTCCGAGGGTACGCGAATACGGTACTCTAGGACGAAGATAAAAAAAAATAAATCCAGGTGTTGTGCGAAAGCTCCCGTACCGGAAAGGACTCGTTTATAGCTTGCTATTCTTAGAAGTTTGCATTAAGACTTGGCGAGTGCCATTCGTCAAGTGGACTGATGAGGGTATTCCCTTCCGAGACACAATTACTAGCCGCGATTAATGCGATTTTTCTTCTTAATGTTGCTTTTCGCAATCCGGCGACAAGAAATTTCAACAGCTGCCTTTTTGTAAAGTTTTTTAGCACTGCTAGAATTCATACTCGCGTCCTTAGTTGAGGTTAAGACCTTAGGGCATATTGGAAGATGGGCTTTGGGCGAAGTTAAACAAAGCGGTAATTCTTAAACAAATTTAGAAATTTAATGGATTCCAGCAGTTGCTGCATAGCAGATAACTCGGCGATTTTTGGAATTTCTTAGGGTTTCGCGCAGACTTCCCTGTTGGCACATCGACGTCAACAGCTTTGACGAATGGGGCAACTGTGTAAAGGCTAGGAGTTTCACCGTACTCGTGAAGGATGTGATTTATACCTCCTCGGACGAATAAGCGGAGGAACGGTCGACCGGACGGTTTTTCAATGTATTTCGCCGTTGACACGGCGCTAGATTGACTTATTATATAACTTTTGCTTTTACGACGACGACGATTCTTATGCGCAGTGCACAGCGAGAAAGGCAGACGGCCGATGCCGATCTGTGGCCTAGTGTCGCAACGGCCAATGAAGGGAAATCCCGATTGAACTATTATCCCCATCTAGGTGATCGATAACTATTCGATACCGTGTCGCGCGTAAATAGCGAACGAGATAGTTGTAGTCAATGCGCGCAATATTGTCTGGCATCGAACTAATAACGTAATAACTCTTGGTAGGTTTTCCGTTGCGAAACTTTAATGTTTGTGCACGGCATTGTGTGCAAATGATCCAGTCAAGTAGCCGAGATAAAACGTCTTTTACTCACGGCAGATCACCGAACAGAATTCCACGATTTGTCAAATAATTGCGCGTGCATTGAAATTTCTGAAAAATTTCAATAATGGAAGGCCTCCTGACTCTCGGTTAAGCTAGCCTTTCGAGCCGTCATCAATCGTGCCATCGATTACAGGGGGGGAAAAAGAGGATGCTCGCCCATTGATCGTCGCATCACGATCGACCGGGTCATCGTGCACACAGAATACGAATGGACTGTGCGAGCAACGCGTGCAGCAAATTGTTATTGTCCTCGGTTCACTCCGGGAACAATCGGGGTCACTCGGGGCACGGTTTGAACGAACGGCACAATATCCACCGTTCGGCTGAACGACTGCGCGAGACGCCACTTTCTTAAAGCTTTTC
This sequence comes from Trichopria nigra, assembly GCA_030522945.1. Classification (NCBI taxonomy): domain Eukaryota; kingdom Metazoa; phylum Arthropoda; class Insecta; order Hymenoptera; family Diapriidae; genus Trichopria; species Trichopria nigra. The sequence goes on from JAPYZR010003595.1 coordinate 8,570, forward strand.
GTCGCCTGTGTTTTTTTTTTCTGCGACTTGGACCGCCTCCTACAATCCCCAGATGATAACTCCCACGACCCCCTTTGCCTATTGTTCGATTCCTTCCGCGCGAAAACCGAGGTTTCTTCCCCGAAAGAGTTTGAGTGCTCTTAAATGGGAGTAATTTTTAATCGGACAGACATCAACTGACGGGCTGCGAACTCAATGACTCTTCGTTTCTACGAAGATTTGGAATCGCTGCTCACGTCCGCAATTCAACTTCAGCTTATGGCGGGGAGATATCAATTAGGACAGTATAGATTTAGACACGGCATATAGTAGCTGTTGCGAAGCAGCATTTGGGTGTATCCAATCCGTCCGAACGCGCCTCCGGTATTAATTATAGAATTTCAGTTACTCGAAACTGTTAAGTTTTCTTTATACGATACACAGGTCGCGCCTGAGTTACCGCGTTATTTACGTTAATTTAACGTACTGTCGTGCCATTCACGACTATGAGGCCGGCGTTCTCTCGCGGTAGCGTCGATTCGCGCGCTAATTGAACTTTCTCGGCGATTAATTGCATCGTTTTTATTTATAGGTCTGCGAGCGCACGTTTTTCGTCGGTATTTTCATGTCCTCGCCTAAGCCAAGCCCCGTTTTGATCTTCTTGCAGAATCGTATAAGTTACCGCGATAACGGATCCTATCGGGCAACTAAGTATTTCAGCTAGATACAGGTTCGATATACGATTTTTCGCACTACTGCAGTACGAAACGAACAGATCGGGTGATCATCCATATATGTTGTTAATCGAGGTCGATAAAGGATTCGTCCCGTTAAGGGCATTACTTTTTTTATGTTTTTTTTTTTTTTTTTTGTTATTTTTTTGTTATCATCTTTTCATCATCCGTCTCCACCAACGATCCGTTTATTCAGATAAACGCAAATTATCATTTCGATTCATTTTTGAAGTTTTCTCGCATAAAAGCCAGTTATTGTTCCGCACATTTTCCATCAGGTCGCACTTGTTGGGGCGCTGCTGCTTAAAACTTTTACTTTTTAATATCTTTGATCTCCGCCTTACATAAGAACCGGATAAAGATAAAATATATTGCAGCGCATTGTTTTTTCCTTTTAACGAGTCAATTCACAGCGGAAAACATAAAACAGCCGTGAAACGCGTACCAAAGTCTAATCTTGCCTATACACACCTTGCACCGGGGCAACGGACGGGCATTCGTGCATTTGTCGAACGTACGTTATATCGAAACAATCCCCTCTTGTAAATTTCTGTATTAAGATAAGGTGTTATATAAAATCTCGCCCAATTTTTCCCCATCAATCGTGCATCGGTATAATCAACGCGGCTTATTCCTCCTTGCTGCATTCCGCGACGTCATACATCAAGTACGCATATTGCGCAATTGCATCCCACACGCGACGACGTGATTCTCGGACTACTGCAACGCGTGTCTGACGTACACGTTTTTTTTTTTTTTTTTTTTTTTTTTTTTTTTTTTTTTTTTTTTTTTTTTTTTTAGTAGGACTTTCTCCGCACAACGACGACGGGAGATCAACAGACACTGCTGCACCGGAGTAAAGAATTCGATAGATCATCCGCGACAAGCGAGTCGCTGACGACTGCCGCATGTGTATACGAGGCACGCGTGTTTGGCGTCATTGCGCTTTTGGATCTCTTCGAAAAGGAAGCATCGTTTATTTTTGGGATGCGATGCATCGCCGATGCAGACGAAACGTCTCTCGCTGGTTAGGTGCCGGTACGAAATGTTGCCGGAAGATGCGGAGAAAAAGTACATAACTCGAATTTCATCAGGACGTGACATTCGTCGGTACCTGATTGGGAGCAATGTCCGATGTCTGTCTCTTAGAATCAGTTTTTCGATGCCAGCGCAATCATTTTTGCAGGAATGACAATGACCATTTGAATGAATGGTTATATATACTCCAGGGTCCACGTCACAATTATACCAGGAACCAAGTAATTGACATGATGGTTACGTTATTATTTTTTATCAATCGTAAAACTTTTCCGGTGGACGCCGCAACTGCTCCCCCTCTGGACGTTAAATTTAAAGTTGCGTAAGAACGAGTGGCAGCGGCAGCTCGATAATACTTTGCAGAAAGGTGCTTATATCCGAGAAAGGCGGCAGTAATATATGTTTCTCGCTTGTTGTATCCTTAGCCTTTTCCTCGTTCTTCCCGCACGCATAAAACCGGTCACTGCGCAGTGCGCACTTGATAACTTGGCTAATTACAAGCAGCTGTGTACACAATCGTACCAAGACACTCGTCGGTTCTCGTCTCGTATTGGTTCCAAGCGGACTGAGAAATTTGCTAAATTATTACCGACATTGAATATTGGGACTCGACATAAAAGTCTATTATTCTTTTCTCTTTGTTCTGCAAGTGAACTCTGAAAAGTCAAGGGGAACAAAACCTAGCAAAGATCGTCATTACAAGGACGTCCCCTTTGGATCCAAAATTTTACATCGAAGTACAACAATACCGACGCAGTTTGGTTTTGCAAAAAAGACCTGGATTTATCAGTTTTGGTTACGAGTACTTCAGTCCGTTAGTTGGGTTAGTCTGTTGGTGCTATTTCAAGAAATCGAGAAATAACAGCGCGCGATGTCGGTCCAGCCCCAACGCTAGCCCCGACGGTCAACAGTTCTTATCGCTGGAATTAATCAGAAAACTGCCGACCCGAATCGGTCTCGGGTTAATCGAGTGAGATAGCGATGGATAATTAAACGTTACAGTATATTATTGACGGAACGTCCACGTCTGTCTACGAAAGAACGATTCGATTAAGATGTCTGGGTTTTGTTTTTCGGATATTTTAGAAGGAATTCTTGTAGGGGAATGATGATGCGCTTACATGTTTGCTTCGTGGGTAGGACGCGAAAGACCATTCAGATAGGAATGGTGTCCGCGCGATAGAAAATGCAAACAAGCGACCGGAGGAACAAACAAACTCATCGTCCATCCATCAAATTGTAAGATTCACGTCTCACGAGCATCAGTCGGTAATATCAATGAAATTACGTACGATTTACGCGACGATGAAACGATTCGGCGTTACGGCGCCGTAAAGTTAGAGGAAGTACTAAAAGTAACGTAATATGCATAATGAGCGACGTTTTTCAATCGCCGAAACGTTAATGGTTGAATTAACTTGGACCGTAAATCGCCTGACGTAATCGGTATTCAGTTTTCGTTTCGATGCGATTTTATTGTAATCACCCGAGTATTTTCTGAAGACAAACTTTTTTCATTGGATGGAGGAGTTTCATTCATTAAAGCGACGAATAAAACCGTAGACCGTGAAAACTGATCGCAGTTTCGTTCACTGGGGAAAAGTTCATGTGGATCGCAACCAAAATGGGTCGATGATTACCCAAAATAAGACCAGACAGATCACGCTAGGCAATGAATGACCGTAAATGTTCATTTCTAAACACGGTTGTACCAAAGAACAGTTATCAGTTTTCAAAACTGGCACTGATAAATGAAACTCTTTTTTTTTTGTATCCGTTCACGACTGCATTGTGGTAACGGCTATCTCTGAATGTCATCCGATAAAACGATTGGTACGACGCCCAACAGGAATAATGGAAATCAGTGGGTGGTGGTCACTCGCACTAACCCGTTTGTCACAGCGTCCATGAACATTTGTCACGCCGTAAAGGAAATCCCGATCCAGTACGGAAAAAGAGGAGCGAAATGATGTCCAATTCCGCGTTTGCCCTCGATGACGATAAGACCCGCCTACGATTATTTTTTATTTTTTTTTAATTTTTATAGAAAGTCGAAAATAATATAGGGACCGGGACGACTTGAATCCTGGTCTTGGTTCCCGGAATTGGCCTTGTTTTGTTCTTGACCTTGAACGTTTTGGCGGGAAGTTCCGTCGACCTCGAATGTTTTGATGAAAGAACATGCCGTTGGCAGGGAAAACCTCCTATTGACCTTGAACTAATCGACTCTTTATATTCTTGGAATTGCTCGATCTTTATATCGACATTGGGCGCTTTTTTGCATTCTTTTTCTATTTGTGTTTTTTCTTTTTTTGGAGAAATTATGAAATTCAACCTTTTTGATTTCAGGCCGTGAAGCTGGAGTCTGTCCATTCGGGAAGGACGCGATACCTCGTCGTGGTGTCCTGTACGGGAAGGCAAGACGCGGAGGAGAGTTGCCTCTTGGGAATCGACTGCAACGCCAGAGCGACCGTCGGACTCGTTCTACGAGTCCTGGCCGACACAGCAATCACTCTCGACGGCGATGGGTAAGTGACATCATCCTTGTACCTGACCCTGCCCTCCGTGTATCCCTTGGATTTTAATCGCTTCCATTCGTCGTCAGACCGATTTTGACGTCATTGAGGCGAGATGTTCTCCTCTTCGTTATAGCCGGCGCAAAATGCGATTTTGCGCCCTAGGTACGAAAAGTATCGATTCTAAAGAAATGCATAACAAATATCGGCTGTTCGTCATGAGCATCAGATATAAAATTGTCATTGAATGTAAAAGTATCGGTTTGAAAAATCTACCAGATTATTATTCGCCAGTTTCTCGTCACCGCAATCACATTGTTGGCTGCTGCGATAGGCGTCGAGTCGATTTTTCCTTATTCCCGCGTGTACTTTCGCGAATGCCAGAAGTCGGCGCGCGGACAGATTGCCGCAATTAACGGGCCTTTGAAAAGACATAATATTCCAGTGAGTAATTCAAAAGTAATTTGCAGGCGGTAATAAATCAGTAATTATGTACTGGAATTTGAGAGGGATATTTTCGCGCAACGAACGTCGCGTTGCGAATAACGCGTCCGCAAATGAGGCGATCATTATTTATAAAGATACTAAAGCGGCCATTTTTACGGCGAGCTCATATTTACGGGGGAGAAATCGACCATTCGAAAATCGTTGATTCTTAAACAATTCGAAGCTTGCTCGTTCGATAAAGTAGGAATCTATCTTGAAAAATCGAAAATGGAAGATTCGAAGCGATTTTCGAAATGTTTGGCCCTGGTGGAATGCTGAAAATTGAAGTAGGAATTTTAAATGTTCATTGTTTATTGATTAATAATTTTAGAATCGGAGGGGTTTTAATACTTGCCGTCGGTAAAGAAAAAAAGAAAGTTCATATCGTTGTCGTTACTTTATAACTTACACTATTTTTACGTTAGAAAATGACATTACCGCATTAAGAGTTTTAACACATTAAGAGGCCCGGGAAAAAATGGATTCAGATATAGTTATATCTGAATCATATATGGTTATATCTGGATCATATATGGTTATATCTGGCTCATATATGTTCCAGAT
>JAPYZR010003596.1:0-23590 GCA_030522945.1 Trichopria nigra
TTCTTATAAAAAATTCTGAAAGTAAGAAATTCAGAAATCGAAACGTGACCAAATTCAATACTTCGTGCCTACCTACGGTGCGGGTCGAAGTAATATTACTTTAAAACTATGAAAGCTCGTAATTTCCCAACAAAAGTGATCCCCTCTAAAGTTTACAGATTCAAAATTATTGAAAACTACATTTTCAAAGTCAAGGAGTAAAACAATAGTTATACTGTTTTTTTTTTCACTAATTTCATACATATCGTATATATAGTCGTCCGGTACATTGTCAACAATTATCAACGTATATGAACAATTATGCCCGCGCATGCGTGTATTACCCCTTATTGCGTAGTTTTGCATAAAAGGGCAATAACATTTTGATATTGCATTCGTCAAATTCTCGCGCGATGATAATCAGCGGTGGAATTATTATCAGACGCGGTCGACGCTGTCTGAAACGCATTAAATTAGTCGGAATTATAGTCGACGAGCAATAAACACGAGGTTCCGAATGCTCTCGTGCTAGAAAAAAAAAATACACGATCGTAAAGACGCGTTTTGTTACTCCTTTTATACCGGGCGGCTGACTGATTTTTATTAAACCGATAACGACGACGAGAGCCGTTCTTGATACCGTAAATATTTATTTGAAATTATGATAACGATACAATTACGCGTAATCCTTGAAAGTATTGATCCAATAAAGAAGAAAAAGTAAACTGACGGATTTAAAAAATAGTTACGATTAATTGCGACGATTATAAGCCGATCTCAATGATGAGGAATTTTTCAATCAATGCCGTCTCCCTTACACGCATATATATGTACATACTGGTAAATGGTTGCTGAAACATTTCGATATATCGATATAACTCAGCTAAAATATCGAGGTATAAAAATGTAGGTGACGTTGAATGTTCATTCGATATTTTGATGTATTGTTATTTCGATATATTTTAATCCTTATTTTTTGTATGTATTTTTCTATGTCGACATTTACATTTTTTTAGTATTTTGGTATATTTTGATATTTCGTTATGTAAAAATTTATTTTGTTATTTATAGGGTATTAAATGATATATCGATATATTTAGCTATTTCGACATTTCGATATTTCAATATTAACATATTTATATTTGTATTTTGGTATATTTGTTTTTTTGTGTGTTAATTTAGTATTTTGTATTTTGTTATTTCGGTATATTTTTTATATTTTTATATTTTAATACTCTTTTTGGGATTTTGATATTTTTGATATACTGATATCTTGATGTTTCGATATTTCGATAGTTGATTTCAAATTTTTTTATTTTTATTTTATTTTGATTTATTTATTCTTTTTTTATTTTGTATGTTGGTATGTATTTTCGATATTTCGACATTTATTAAACGTTTATTTTATTTTTAGGTGTATTCTGGATATGTTGATATCGCTTTGAACGTAAAATATTTCGCTTTTTTCTAATCCGGTGTCAAAAACAGATGTACCATTTTAAAAGATCGCTTTGACCTGGAAATAACCTCGAAAATCGAATTGAAGGTCAAGCTCCTTCATACCATTTAATGACCCCTTTAACTATTGTCTGAATCATGTTTCTCTATCCGGCTCAGATTCCACAAAATTACGGTGGGACGATTAAAATGGACCACCGTGTATATATATGGATATTTCAAACTTCGGTATTTGATGAATTGTTATTTTGATTAAGTCCTTTATTTCTCGCTTTCTTTTTTCTTTCTCATTAGTATTTTTGTCCAATAACCGAAAATAGATTAAAATGACCAGAAATGAAATTGAATCATTTTCTTCTCTCCTATATATGCAAGAATATACACTCAGCCACCATTTGGTCCTGCTTAACTGCTCGATTCTCATTCTTCATTAATTGTTCTGTAACAGTAAACATGGATGAAAACGAAACGGTTGAACTCTACCAACTACATATAGTAGGATACAGCTATCTTCAAGAGTACATTTTATTTACGATGCTTGCACAACTACTCGCCGTAACAAATCAGGTACTTAAATCTGACACTTAAATAGTACAGACGACTAAGAAAGTTAGTTACACTATTCACAATAGTTACATGTCCTCTACCATTTAGATTGTACCTAAATATTTCATTTTTTTCATGTTTAATTTGTAAAAAGCCAAAGTCCCAATTAACTATATTTTGATCTAAAAAAAAATAAATAAAAAGAAACGTATCAATCCATATTATAAGGATGAAAGGGATCTTATACTTTAATTACTGATTTAACACGAATATGATTATCGATCAATTCACAATTTATTTAATAACGAGTTATTAATCAGTATATATATATAGAGCATAACCGACCCTTCACATCGTTTGAAAACAATGAGCTTCGCGATGCAACATTCCTTTAAATCTCTCTGCTACAACAACCACGCCCAGGTCAACAGTGTCGATTCGTGAAACCAGGGTTTTCTCGATCCTGATGGGAATTCGTCGATACATTAATGCAACAAACTGTAACCAACGATAACAATTGAAAAAAAATCATCGTCAAAGTTTCTGAAATAATTGATTAATTTTTTTTCTAACGAACCTCTATCGTAATATTCTTTTTAGATGTTATATTTTTATTAATGACTAATTACAATTCGATAGGTAATAAAGGGATCTCTCCCCGTATACCATTTTTATACCACGTATGTATAAACTAGTTTATACCCATGTGTACCTACTATTGGCATCCCATATGTGATCCTCATCATACATGTTTTTTTTTTATTTGTATTATTTCACATGAAATTAAAAATTTTCTTTAGTAGATGTTAATTACCAGAAAATTGTATACAGGTGAATTTCTGAAATGATATTATTTGCTGATATAAGCATCACAAATTACCGATTTGATGCTACGTGGGCTTCCCGTCACGCTGCCGAGCATTTCCTAAGGTAACGGTTTCTCGTTGCTGGTATAAATTGCTCAACGTTCCGTGATAAATTAATAAAACGTGATTACCTCCAGTTCGTGCAAAAATAAATAATCTTATCATTAAATAATGACAATGATACTGAATTAACGGCGACGCAATTTCCGTATATATACATTTTGGGGCGCGTGCCCCGCCATTAATAGGTTCCGCAGCCACAGTAAACAAAGCACATCGAACATATCCATCGATGGATGAACAACATATCGTAAATAAAATGAGAAAAATATATAGAAAACGCAACAAAATAACGACGACCGCCGCCGGCAACAATGATGCAATTATTAGTCGTTCATAAAGAACAAAATCCAACACAAGGCCCGGGTAAAAGGTCGATTCGTGTTGGCTAAAGATGCTCCTCTCTCTTAAGTGCAGATTTGACACGACTCATGAATGCGAGTCTCGTGTGCGTGTGTGCAGTCGTAGTTTTGCTTCATTGTACGCCAGGTGCCTTTTCACTTGACGATGGTTATTAAGGGGTGTATACAACAAGGGCTTTTTTTTCCTTTTCTTTTACTATATACAGAAGGAAGAGAGAGAGAGGGGGGGGGGGGGGGGGTTTCCGCTGACCGACAGCAGATGCGGTAATGCACCATTCACCGATCGGTTCATTCGTTTGTGGCCGTTGCCGACGACGTCGAACGGTCCCCGTTTACAGCCTTTGAATAATAAGGCCTTTGTGTAAGTGTGTGCAACGGCAACGTTCCAGCACGCTTCGCCCGGAATTTCTTAGCCGGACCAAATCTGATGCTTGATCGACGGCCGATTGTAAAATTCTCTCCTCAACTTCTCCGACGACTATTTAAGAGGGGAAATCCTCGAGTCGTGTGAAATGTGTCCCAACGCAACAATATATATATAACGATATATACCGCAAAATCTCATCCCTGATGATGGTCACGCATCCACAGTTGTCAGGTATATAGACCAATTGAGTTTCAAATGAAAATTGGGCGACTCGTCGCCGAAATCTGGCAAGCCTGCACGCGTCACATGGGAAATTGCATTTCCCGCTCTAGTAATAAAATGTATATACACCATTACTATACGCTGTATATTTTCAATACGTTTATTCAATCATTCATCCTTCGTCATTTGCAACGCGCACAATGGAAAATGACAGATTAAAGGTCAAACTCTTATTTATTTATTTGAGCAAAGGTCAGGAAGCCGAGGTTGTTTCGATTGGCCGCCATCCCCTTGTATTATACCCATCGAGTGAAACATTCCGAAACGATGCGCGCAGGCTCTTCCGAGTGATATAATATATAGGCCAACCAATCAGAAGTGCCCCGAGCCATGAGACGTTTCCCGCATTATATACGCTGACTAAAAAATCCTTCAGACTCCGCGTTTCGCCTCGTACATTTATTTTTCTTAACGAGTCCTTCGATGCGCTGATTCTGATGCTGCTGCATCTTTCTGGTACAATCGCACATTTGTTCTGGAAATTCTCAAAATCATTATGGGGGTGTACGTATATGTAACGACACAGCGAAGGCGGCGCATTTCGTAACAATTCTGGAATCTCGAAATGAAGAATGCTCTCACACACGAGCGGGGAAATGGATGAATCACGAAATGCGGCAACAGTAGCAGCGTGAGCGATGATTAATACGAGCGATGCCAGAGGCCGATAAATAATCAAGTTGCGAATCGCATCTAACGTTCATCCTTGCTTGCGTAATTCCGATTCGTTGATGGTAACGTCGTCGAAATGTTTCGTGTTTAATTGATAGGTAAATATTTCAATGGGAAACGACGATAGTAGAGAAAAAAGGAAGGAAAAACAATCATGAAAGATACATATTTGTACTTTTCGTGCCTAGGTCAGAAAAATTAGATTTTGCGTATACGCGGACGAGCAATGAAAAGAGATATGGATGAATCCATCGAAGGAGAGACGAAAATTGACGAAACCTCACGGGAGAGTTTTCTACAATAGTGCAAAGAGAAATTGAATTTCCAGTGAAAGGATAACGAGTAAAAAAAAAAGAAAAGGAGGAACGTCAGTTAGATTCTGAGTGTGAAGCAAATGACGTAAAAAAATTCCCATGGATTACGGAGCTACGATATATATTTGCCACTCACGCTTATTATTATTTGTATTTACTCACATCGGAACTTCATTAGTTTACTTATGTATATCTTAATTATATCGAGATAATGGATCGCGCCACGAAATTGCGCAACTTTTTCCTCGCTGGCGAACAATTGACAGTTTGAAAAAATACGCCGGAAAATTGAACGCGAATTAAATTAAAGTTGATAAAATTATAATGGTATGCGGAAAACGTGTATTTCCCACACTATTTTTGTGCTGCCGGAAATTTGACATCATAAACAGTGTGGGAAATTTCGTGCATACTACTGGAAGGAAAGTGATGGTTCAAAAAAACTTCAAAAGGTCCCAAAATTACCCTTTAAACAATCGATCATCTCTCCGAGTGACTTCACGGTATTATAATTAAGACGTATTATCGATTTCATTTCTGGCGTTTCCAAGTGGTTCGTTTACCGAATTCGTCCCGACAAGTTTTGGGAGAGTTTCATAACGAACTTTGGCCTTGGTGTTGGCGAATCGAAATGCTCGATTAAACCGGAACGATTTGATGGGGAGGAATATCATCGTGTTTGGACTGCGATAAGCCTGACATTGAAATAATTTTCCGAAGAATGATCACGAAAACACTGAATGTTTACAACGACCAGGAGGGAATATTGCATTTCATATACGGAATTCGCTTCATTGCCATTTTAAAATTGCCAGTCTTTCATTACCGTGCGATAGACGAAAGGGCACTCGTACCTTATGTAAATAAAACGAAAGAAGAAATCAAAGAGCGAACAAAGGTAGGTAAAGCATTACGCTTTTGCAGTCGTCGCTTCGTTTATTAGTTTGCATTCCGCGAGAGGCATAAGTATTTGACGTTACTTTATTTCGGGGTTTACGTTGCAATCGCCCCTCGCTAATGTCAATTTGCCTCGAGCGTAGGAAAAGCTGGGCGTCCTCGTATAAAGTACTCGTGGTATCTATTTTAAGAAGTCTTTTTCCTTCTCTGCCCTCTCTCTCTCTCTCTCTCTCTCCCCCACTCTGTGATCCCTCTTTTAGCAGCCTGCTTGATGTACATATGTTAGTTTTTCCGCGAAAACAGCACTTTCGCGTCATCAGCGGGTGATCGACCATACGATTAGGGGTCGAGGATGACGTTTTGTTACGACCCGATTACTGTCGCAGCTGTTCGTTCATACGCGTGTAATGGCTTTTAATTTCTGAACATCGATCAAAATCATTCATGATTAATTTCATTTCTACGAGTTTGACATTCTTGTATTTTTTTTCGTCCACGATGTCAAAAACGGTTTATTAAAAAAAAGACTCTTTTTACCACTGGGCAGTTGGAAAATTGGACTGCTAGCCGCAGCGCACTACTTTCTAGCTAGTGCAAATCATCCAGTAGCGGTGAAAAATCAACTGCTAGCAGTTGGCAATCGATGGCTAGCATCTGAATATCGGCCGCTACCGGCGTCGGCGGGAATAGAGGGTTCTTAATTGCGGCTAGCGACACGCTTCCGAGCGACCGACATTCTCAACATCGTTCGAAACGGGCCACGCCAAGTCTCCCTCGATTATCGCTTTAACGAGAAAACTTTCCTATCGGATATTTATATAAAATTTAACGGCAGAAGAGGCTCGAAGAGAACTTTGCTACCGAAGAACGAGAGCAAGTTCCCCCGTATAGCGTGAAGTTCGCGCTGCTCTTGTCGTAACTGTACACTTCGCTTTCTTCTATGCCTATACGGAAGGAAGGAAGTAAGGAGGAAGAAGGAAGGGGAGTGCGCGCGATTTTAATCGCTTCAAGGAAGTGGTTGCGATTTTTCGATTTATCGCCGATGTTGCCGAGTGATTCGACGCGGAAGGCGGGAATTCGAGCGAGGAAAACATTTCCGAGATTGGGCGGCGCCCGCATCTACCAGAAGATTGTCTTTGAAATTTGATTGACTAGCGATATTCAATTTTTACTTTATTCTTCGATTTACTAGTTTTTGTTTCGACGACAGTTGTTGCCGACGTAATTACTTTCGCTTATTCGAACTGAATTCAAGAGTCCTTCGACCCATTGATATTGCTTACTCTGCGGTCTTTTCGAAAAACGTCCATTTGACCAACGGTGCAAATCGGTTGCTAGCAGCCGCTAATCGGCTGCTAGCCGCTACAAAACGACGTCCAATTTCATCACCATCGAATGACGAATCGCGACCATCACTAGAAAATGATCGACCAACAAAGGATACGATAAAAAATAACGAAATTGCTTACTTACTACAAATTTCTATTGAAGCATTCACTATCCCACCATATAGAAGTAGGTTGTAATTAACGAAAATTTACGTCTACAGAAAGAAACACACTCAACGAATACACGGGTTTGTTTACGGAAAAGTAGATTTCGTTTCTTTTGCGTGAATTTAAATTTGCTCAATTAACGGTAATGAAAGTAACTTTACCGCCACACCACAACGTCGTCGTAGTCGTCGGCGCGCTTTATGCACTAATGGAAAATTCCAACAAAGGTAATTGGATCGGACGAAACACAAATGAAGACAAATTACAATCGGAATTTATATTTGAAGTTTGATTATTTATAGACGGATTGGGTTCGTCTTTCCTGCCTAGCAAGAAAACAGATGCGCAATGGACAAATCGACAATGAACCGTTAGCTAATTGATTTATGGCAAGTTTATTGCGAATTGAGATGTGATTAATTAGGCAAATTTGACCTATTGACCCAAATAATAATAATTCAGGTCAAAAGATTTAACGAGTGGGATCTGGCCATGACTCTTCTGGAAGTTCAGTCATACATTTTTATAATGATTCGACTGTGAAACTTTAAGAAGTACCGCTACTCGCCACGTCTCTTTTAGCAAAATTGACTGATGCTGATTGCGAAGCTAGCAGCCAATTGGCTTCCGCCATTATTCACGAAACAATGACGCTAGCAGAGGATTTTCAGCGGTCAACGTCTCAACGTTATGTACCCACGATTACTTCTCGTTATTCATTTTTTTGAGATCTGAAAACCTGTTCCTCCGTTAATTAATCACGTATTTGCCTATCTCGCAGTCGGAATGAAATATAAAACGTAGCCTCCCCGGCGTCTCGATTCCTTCCTTCGCGAACCCGTTTATTCGCTCCGCATTTTTTTCCGTCCCCTTTGACGCCGAGAGATCGTTCACCAAGAAACCGACCCACTGCTAAACCGTCTTATATACCATATAGCGCAGGAGGGAGGAGTCGTCGGGCGACTTGCCCTATTTTTTTTCTTCCGACGCGCTAGCGAGTTCCTTTTGCTCCTCCGCGTCTTTCGAGGCATAAAGAGTCATCTGACCAACATCTTACCTGCATAGAAGAAATGGCGTATCGGAAATAATAATTAAACGATCGCTCACGTGTCGAAATGGTCGATGCCGCCGACGACGACGGTCACGCGTGGGCCGAATTAATTTGCGCATTTATCTTATGAGCTTTGCCCCTTAGCTCAACCGTAGATGAATACTTTCTCTCTCTCCATCTCTCTCTACCTCGTCTCCTGATTGCAGCTTATTAAAACTATTCATAGAACAACAAAAAAATGATCGATTTGAGTATTTTTTCGTAATTCTTATGATTTTTTTTTTAAGAATAATATTATCTAAGAAGGATGATATTGTAGCTAGCAGAGGTTTGCAAGTAGCTAGCAGAGTTCGTAAACAGCCAGCGAGTAGTTTGCGGCAAGTATCGTCTGTTTCGCAACTGCTAGTAGTCCATTAAACGATTGCTGAGAAAATGATTTGATTTTTTACAGTTCTTATAAACCACCTCGTCGTGCTGTTACCTTTTCTATATACGACGCTTCTGAGCCTTTTCTCACCAAAGTTCACTGAGACGACAAATTATGTTCGAAAGACCATTCACGAGGGCCTAACCACCTCCTTCCCGGATTTCAAATTTGAAATTACAAATCCCTTTTTACGTGGGAAGTAAACCTTAAAAAATCGCGTTCCGACGAGAAACTCGGCGAGGGTAAGGTATCGAACGACGACGACGCATGCGGCACGAACTTGCCGGAAGTTCGCCGCCACTTGTGCGCGACACCATTGTCCTTTATGCCGAGGGATACATTTGATAAGCTTCTTTGTTCAGGGTGCAAAAAAAAGAGTGTCGATACACGCTGCGCATTGCCGACCAACAGGTGGCGGACGAAAGGTGAACTTTTTCTTTGCGGTTTATCGCGGTGGTGCTGCTTCTGTAGCATATACTTGGCACACCGAATTACGAGCAGACGAGCGACGGCTCACGGTAACGCGCGAGAAATTTGAGTCGACAACTCACACACCGATTCGCCGAGATTAACGTTACATAAAATGCACCGCTGCTGCTGAAAGCATATACCGGAAACTTTCGTTTCTAGCTCGCGAAAGTTTCTTAGCCTCCTGGCCGGCCGACGGACGACGGCATGTATGATAATTCCCTTCAAGTGCTTGTTATTTCTTGACAATATCAACTTTTACGTCGGAGGAAGTTCAAAAGAAAGAGAGAGAGAGACAGAGAATACGCAAACTTCGTTATTAAGGATGGGGCGCGAGAAGCAGGAAGTACATAATATGTAATAACGTAACCTACCTTCGTTTTTCTACTTCTAAAAATGTTACTTTCTAATTGCACCAATGATTATGTTTGTTTGTCAATTGACGATATTCATTTTTTATTGAAGAATATAAGGTTTAAAATTAGCTGCTGCTAGCTACAGCAAATCCGCTGCTAGCTGCTGTAAATCGACGCCTAGCTGCTACGAATAGACAATTAGCTGCTGAAAATCGATTGCTAGCAATTGAAAACTGTATGCTACATTCAAAATCATCCACTTATACATTTGTAATTCTCATAATCGGCTTCTTCGATTAATGTCGAGATTTTTTTCGTCGATCTTATTTTACTTGTTTGTTTTCTCGGCTCAATTTTCTTTTATCATTTTTGTCAAATTAGCGCACGCCTCTCATTTAATTCATTAATAATATATACAGATGTTAACATCGAGAAAATTAATTTTTTAATTATATTCTTTGTTTTTAAAACAGGAGTAGGAAACAAAATGACGCAAGTCAAAGCCAACGTTAAAGTCATTATGCGACGGGACGCGAAATATCTTTTTGTTATCACGCTTGCGAAGGCTCGGGGCGTCATCGCGGCTCTCTGTGTGTGTATGTGTGCGAGTTAGGTGTCCTCGCAAAGAGATAACGATGCACCGGGGCGTCAGCGGTAGCGGTGGAGTTCCAAACCAAAGGACGGTAAAAAGCAGGTAGACGGCTGCGGCGCTTTCCATTCACCCTAATTAGACCCAAAAGCGAGAGGTAACATGGAAAAAGCACAATATCGAGCTTCCATGCGGACTCTTCGCGGTGCGTTAACGTCCGAAGAGTCCCCTCCCTCGAGTCGCACGCCAAAACCGCAGGCCGACGCGAGCATTATTTCATTTTTTTAGTAGGTGACTTTTGCTGCGGCACCGATAACAGCATCGATTTCTCGGCTGCTCTCCACGTGACTCGTGCGCGACACTCGAAACCGTACAAGAGAAAGTTGCCGAATCAAATTACTTACGGTAGAATGTGTTGAAAATGCAAGCTTTTAAACTAATATTTCGAAAACTCTTTGTTGCTGCTTTCCCCTTTTTTCCGTTACCGAATTTCGACAAATGTCTTCCCTTGTTCGTGATTCTCAAGTTCGTTATAAAGTGACGTTTATTTAAAGAAGAATTTTTTTCTATCGGAATTATGAAATTCATGACCTGTGAAAATCAAAATTTCTTTATTGATTAATTCTTTATTATTTAATCGAAAAACATTCACTTTAAAAGTTTATTGAATTAAATCGCCTGCTAGCTATAAATAAATGACTGCTAGCTGCCGATATTCAACTTTTTACTGCAATAACTCGATCATTACTCGCTGAAAATCAAATGCTAGTATCAGTAAATTATCTGCTAGCTTCAAGATTAGCGATTTTTTAATTTATGTCTGATAAATTTTAATGCTTTTATACTTTTCTAATTGTCCTTTACTTTCAAGTTTAATGCAATCGAAAGGTAATCATTTTATGAATTGACCGATGCAAATCTCAACTGTTATCTGTAGATAAATTACTGCTAGCTGCCGACTTTAGATTGCTAACGGCAATCACTCGCCCATTGTTAGTTGAAAATCAAATGCTAGTATCAACAAATCAACTGCTAGCTTCAGTGAACTGACTTCTTGTCATTTTGGTCCATCTGAATCGAGCTTCTCTATTCCTCTTTTTTTTAGACGTACAACGCGCACATTGCGCATGTCTCTCTCTCTCTCTCGTCACTCGTAAGAGGTGACACTTCATAAAAAGAGTCCGTCGATGACTCGCGATATGGCCAAACATATTTCATTCCATTAAGGTCAACCTTGAGGAGGCAGGCGCCCCGTTGCTGCTGGAAGGAATTCACACCAGCTGAAGGCGGCTGCAACAGAGTATACAGTAATTACTCTCCTAAATAAACCCCGCTACCTTGAATCGGTTCGCCGATTACGCTTATATTACGAATGTAACGGGTGGCCCCGGTGGCGCTCGTGCGCATATACGTGCACACACATATATGCACGGGATGACGGACCTGACGCTGCAAAGCGGCGCGTTGTCGCTGAAACTGGGTCAAGAAAGATCAGCTTCCACTCGATGCTGAAGATCAACGAGATCGCGGAGGGAAGGAGAAGGACATATCGAAACTCGTCGCGGAAGCAAGGGTACCTTCTATATATATATAGATATACACGTACACCTGTGTGCATAACTCAGTGCTGATTTCCATTGCCACCTTTTTCCCCGATAGAGCGAGAGAGAGAGAGAGAGAGAGGAATCTTTTCGACGTAATGCGGAAGTTACCCGAATATGGGAAGCTGCAACATTGACGCGTTGCGCGTTTTGACGATGCCGAATTCCAACAACGTTGGAAATAAAGGCATGATTCGAATTTCCGATTGAGGGGGTTAATGAGAAACGACTGTTTTGGAAATGAAATTATCCAAGTCGCTCGTCGATCGAATTTGAATCGTCGCACGAAGGCGGCGCGAGCACGTCGACGGAATTTCAAAATCTGGGCGTCGACGACGACGACTTTCGGAAACGTTCAAAATTCGCCGAGCTACTACGTCTCCAACGGAAAATCTCGTCTCGAAGTTGGGTCGTATCCGAACGACGTTATGATTTTCGATTCGAAATTCCGACGTCTATGGAACCTAAAGAATCTCTTCCAAAACTTTGCGCGAAAAGAGATGGCTACTTTCGCAGGGCGATGAGCTATATATATACACCCCGAACCGTTCGTAAAAATTAAGAAGATTGAAAAGTTCGGTTATAGAACTCGCAAAAGTCCTTAAAAAAAAAAAAAATAAATAAATAAACGGAGATCAGGAAACTTTCACAATTGGAATTTTAACAAAAGTGACATACTTTCTTTTAAACGACCGAAATCGAGACACGATTTTAACGCCATTCTCGTTTCTTTTTTTTTTTGTTTTAAATTAGCGCGCGACACATCACGCGCAAATAGTAATAAACTTTCCAATTTTCGAAAACTCGAAACGCAGAACACGTTTCAAACATTACAAGGGTAATAAAATTTCCGAAATTGAATGTAACCTCTGTTGAATAGTCAGATTATAGACTTTCCATTTTCAAAAATCGTTTGTACTCGGAAAAAACGGTTGATAGTATAAGTTCCATTTCTTTATTCGATATTAATGCAGTCGTCCATTCACAATTAAAAAAAAACTATCATTTATTGAAGACATTTGACTTCTTGAACATTTACACATTGGGCAGTAGCAAATTGTCTGCTACCTAATGCCGACTGTATATTAGGTGTTGCGAATCAACCGTTCGTCGTTGAAAATCCGCTGCTAGCAAACGAGAACCGGTTGCTAGCTCAGTGTCTGTAGCAATAATCTTGTGTCATCGTGTTATTATTATATATTCAAAACAAAGTCCCCTATCGATGATTTGACGATCAATATCGTGTCGTATCTCTAGTCTAGGAAATGTGAAGGAAAATAGTGATAATTTTGATACGATGCTGAAGCTAGCAGCCGATTTTCAAGTGCTAGCGACCGTTTTTCAGTAACTGAAGAATGATCATCGGCAGCTGGCGTTCGAATTGTAGTTGCTAGCAGTTAATTTGCAACATCTAGCAAAAAAAAAAGAAAATGTATTACGTAATTAACGAACGATAATCATTTCGTTTGCTAGTACGAAAACTCAAAAATTTCGGAGTTGCTCCGAAATATTTTCAGAACTGAAATTAAAGATTGATTGCTCCTCCTTTACAAATAATTCTACGAATATGTACAAAGAATAGATGGGAAAAAATATAATACATAAACGGTCGGCATTTAGTAAATATAGTTTATAAAATAAATAGACGCAATGCACAGATGGTATGTATGAGTGAACAGAGAGTGTATATAAAATGCGTCGGTACTAGCGTGAGTACAAGATGCGTTATAGACAATGGATGTTTGAAGTGTCTCTCTATACACAGTGGCTCTTTGAATAAATCCAAGCATCTTAGAAGTCTTTTTTACGTAATAGCTGAAAATGATTACAGAATGAAAACGCATCACGCGTAAACATAAACAGATACGATAGGTTAAAGATCGAATTTGGTCACTGCAACAAAAATTAGACTACAATACGAACGAAAATAGATTTTTTTTTAAGACTTTTTATCCAATAATGTGCGTGATCTGTATAATTGTAAATTCGCTGGAACATGAATAACTTGATCAATTTAGTGTCAAAAAAAAAAAAAAAAAAAAAAAAAATTAGTAATGGTTCAAAAATTAAAGACAAAAAAAAAAATTAAAGAACCAATCGAGATATCCACAATTTTCAAGAAAGTAACGTGCTGAAATTCAAAAAATGGTATCTTTCTTTGTTTATTGAGGAAAATGACGAATGAGTATCGTATAGATACTCGTAATTTCATCTCTAGTTAAAACTCCTAATTTTTATGTTTCTATAATATTCAGATTTACGAGCGTTCAATTATTCTAATGCAAAAATTACAAAGGTTCATGATTCCTAAAGATTATCTTTATACAGCTGTTTATTATCTTTGTAAGCTGTTGTTTCTTTATTATTATTTTGTTCTATTTCTTGCGTGTAAATTTAATTCTATTAACGTGTGACCTTCAATTTTATTTAAACTATTGAAAATGTGTAATATTTGGATTTTCTGCGTATATCTTCCGGATAAGCTGAAAGTATCTCTCCTACATATGCTCTGAAATAAAAAGGAGGTTTTAATGAGCAATTTATTAATTAAGATTTCTTTTCGACAAATTCCATGACTAAATTCGAAACAACCGCGCGGGAGGAATAATGGAGATCCCACAGAGGGACACACCTTCAACCCGTTTATATATAGTATTTATCTTAAAATGAAAAATCAGTTGAATTGACTTGATTAATTCTTTAAATTCGGAAAACGGTAATTTTTTGTATGTTTTCATTGTATTCCATGTGTTCTCAACTGTTCTCAACTACTATTCATAAAACTAATTGTGTTGAAATATTTGTAAACGTATAGATGTAACATCTAAAGAGAGAGAGATAATTTTATGTGTTTCTGGAAGTTTGAATGATTTATTGAATTAATCATGACAATTCCAAGAATCGGAAACACGATATTTCGTGTTTTACCTACAACTTTTCATGATATAAGATGTCAGTATATAGAATTTAGCAAGATTGTAAGTAGGTGTTTATAGTTGAAATATAATTATTCTTAAAGAGACACCCCTTTCATTGTGTATTTCAGGTATATTACTGCATTATTATTATTCAATCTATATATCGTTCTGAATGATTAATATAATTTTTCTATCATTCTTATTGTCATTACTATCATTATAATTATCATTATTATTATTATCATTATTATTATTATCATTATAATTATTATTTATTTTTAGTTTCTTCGCGGAGCCAACTTCATAAACTATAATGGTTTATGGTAACTCTACACAATGACGTATCTACGGGGAATCCTCCCATAAATCCCATGTTCACCAAAATAACAACCAGGACTATAATCAATCTATATATTTGCAACTATAACCACCATCGTATATATACTCCTTTCTTCGGACGTACGTTTTTCATCATCGTCAGCTACTTGCATCAATTACTAAACTTTCACCGAACAATGCGAACAACAACTATACCAACTGTGTAACGTTTCAATTTTACCTTTCTATACGACTACCATCGTCACCATTACTTTTCAAAAGTAACGTTTTCCTACGGTTTTGTCTTTATTTTCGCCCCCCGTCGGCACTCGAACAACGAAAAATCGTCCTCCGATTGAGAGAAGAAAGGAGAAAACGGAGCACGTTCGATTTTCGAATTGTAATTGGCTGGCGCGTGATCGAACGTTGACTCCGTTTTTTTTTTTGTTTTTTGAAATCGTTCGAAATTTAAATTTCCGAGTGTATATCGGCCGTATATATATGTATACTCTTTATCAGCGCAGCGGCGCGAAAATTGTGCATGCTGCTGCCACTGCTGCATTCGAAAGTCGAAAACGCGATCTATCGATCTTCCCACATACATACATGCATATACATACATAGAGCGGAAAATCATATATGTACGTAAAACGTATAAACCGCGGTGTATATATGTACGTATATAGGTGAGGCGTTCTCCGGTATATATATATATATATATATATATATATATATATATATATACCCCCGCGGTCACCACCTACCTTGTCCGAAGGGATGTTTCGCGAACTCATTGTAAATCCTCTCGGTTTCTTTTTGCTTTTGTAATCCAGGCTCCGGGAGCTGTGTTGCTGGCGAGCAGCTGGTGGTTCCTCCGTCAGGGGCGAATCTCCCGGGCGGATCGCGGCCACTGTCGCTGCCAGTGTGTACTAATGGTCAACTTTCCGAAAAAAATAAATCTCACACACACACGCGCACGCACGCACGCACGCACGCACAAGCGAGATCCGCCACTCCTTCGCCTCCTCCTCCTCTTCGCCCTTATATATATATTTCTTCGTCCCTTCGTCGACCCCGATCGACGAAAAACAACAACAACGAAATATAACAACAACCGCACTATTTTCTTATCTCTCTCTCTCTCTCTTCTACCCCGCGTGATATCCGCTCTCTTTTTATCCGATGTATATAGCACACCCTTTCTTTCTTTCTTTCTTTCTTTCTTTCTTCCCTTGACGCAAACTTTCCCGACGACCACGGGACAGAGAGAAATTGGAGCCACAGACGAGCAGGATCGGCAGCCACCCCCCTACTTCGGCGATTTCTCTACTCACTGCACCTGGATCATCATCATCATCATCATCGTCGTCGTCGTCATCGTTATCGTTATCATCATCATCATCATTATCATTAATCGCGGGTACAGTAGTAATCCGTCGAACTATAAACTCGATTTCGACGAAAAACGAGAGACCACCTCGTCACCGTGGCGTGGATAATCTTGGCGCACGCACTCCGACCCGCCCCCCGTCTTTTCGCGACGTTACTCCAACGTGTTGTCGTCGGGCGCGATGCGATCGAGTGACATTTTCCCGACAAACATAAGCGGCCGCAGAACGCTCCGTGCGTGTGTGTGTGTGTGTGTGTGTGTATTATAGATATATATATATATATGTGTATTTATGTGTATGTGTGTGTATATATATATATGTATGTATAGATCGGGGAACACAGCGCGCAACACACCGTCCGTCCGTCCGTCTCAGTGTCAGAGGGAAACGCGTAAAATGGCGATGCCAGTCCGATGCAGCATTCTGCGGGGAAGCGTATATACTTATTGGAGCACGGAGCGAGTGACTGGCCGAGAGAGACTGCCAAACGGCCCGCGAAACGAGGCCACGTGACGCACGGCGGCTACGGTGGCGGCGCCAGGCGGCAACGCGCGGCTGCATCCATCATGGCCGGCGATGCCGCGCCAATTTTGAATCGTTATGCGTATGACTCGTGCAATAATATATATACTAGAATCCATGTACATACATATAGTCGAAACTCTCTTATTTTATCGGATCGGGACCAGGAAATTCTGTTACTTTACCTATACTTATATGTATATACTTAGGGAGGGAAAGAAAATGCACGCCATGTTCTTTTCTCATATGCGCATGCGCAGAGTGCAAGGCGCTTTATGGCGTCGGTAACTGGCTCGAAAGTAGAGTAGTTACCGACCTAACCTAGAAAGTAAAAAAAAAAAAGTTCATATTGAAAATTATCGAAAGTTTTGTTCTTTTTTTTTCTAAATTTCGACTAATATAATAATTTCCGAATACGATTTAAAGATTAGTTTTCTTTATTTTCAAAATTTCTCTAATCATCGACCGATTTAGTTTTCGATTTTAGTTTTCGCTATACCGAGAAAATAAGTAAGTAGGACATATAGATTTTAATGTACGGTATAAATTTATTACAAATTTAAATATTTACATAATATTTCAGTACTGTTTATTCCTTATGAGTCGTAAAGATGGCTATTAATATATTTTACAATATATTTTACAATGTAAAAAATTAAAACAGTCTCTTAATGGTTGTTTTTATACATTGTACGATTGTATGTTACATATTTATATGTCCGTATAAGCGTACGGATATAAATTATATTCGAAACTATGCTTCAAAGATGCATTCGACAGACATTACTCAAATTTACGTTTTCTGAATAGAAAATGTAAACAAACCGAAATTTCTACAATTTCTAATAATTCGAGATTAATCTCTTAAAAATTTTACACCGATTCGCAAATTACTTTTTTGCATATTTTTGTTACAAACAAAGAAGATTGATGAGTGGTGTTCGGTGCGGCAAGTTATTAAAATTCATATCGTAATTTACTTTTTCAGTCGATCCTATCACGTTTACAACTTTTCTCACGCAAGTTTTTCTATATATTCATTCATTGCAATTTATTGAAAAATTGTTAGTTGACATTTTGGCCTGCCATATGAAATCAACCATCCTTAATTTTGGAGTTTGTAAAGTGACTCCAGAAAACAGTGAACTACAAGCCACTAAATCATATTGTAAATTATTTCCTGATATATTTGATTTAATGACAATCAAATCAGACCATTTTTTAAGAAGCAAACGTCATAGTATCAATTTTCCATTCATCGATTCGATTGAAAGCTAAGAGTGAAAAATAAGAGTGCCTTATTGGAAAATAGATGTCCTTTGTTCATTTCTTTTTATTCTTCATACCTGTAACAAGAATACATCAAGTATTATGTTAAATTGACAAAATATAAAATGATGCCGATCGTAATATTTATTATCTTAACTCCACAACACCAGAGTATGTATATCTTTTTACAAAACCGACAAAACGAAAAAAATGAGAATATTATTATATTAAATATGAATTATTTGTATAATTTTGGACTTATTAAAAAATAAATATAAATATTTCAATATGTTTCAAATTTTATACATTATTGTAATGCTTTTAAAAACCTCAGTTGCTAATTTGGCCTGTATAAAATGATTCAAAATTCATATGACTTCATACATGGTAAAAATCTCATTCGAGCTAATAACAAATTTAATAGAATAGCTAATAAAATATTTGCGAGAGCCACTCATGACTAACGGAAGACATTTCTTTGTATCGAGTGAAATAGTCATCCAGCAAATTAAAGTACCGCAATATATGATCATTGTGTCATTGTTACACATATCACATTGCCATTTGACTAGTGGGTACACAGATATACTACAATATTTGTTAGCTTCTAAAAGAAGTAATAAAATTTTGAGATATTTAGAAAATTTAGAATAATTTAATTTGATCTGTCGCATTTAAATAAATCAAATAGATTTCGTAAAAATACTTACCGGGTTTTTGCTTCGTCTTGTCTGCATTCTCCTGGGCCCATTCCAATAACAGTCTTCGATCATGCAAATAGGTCTCTCCGTTCAGTGCCTTAAAAGCTTTCTGAAATGAAATTATTGACATGATGAGTAAGATTTTTCAACACGGAATTTTTTCCAAATAAGAATATTTACAAATGTAAATCAAAGAACAGAAGAATAAAAGTTACCTTTGCATCTTTTTTAGAACTGTATTCAATAAACGCAAATCCTCTATGAGTTTCATTATCAACCGATTTCTTTGGTAGTCTAACTGCTACTAATTCTCCGAAAGGTCTGCAATATTAAGTGAGGTAAGATTGAGATAAAATAAAATAAATGTATGTCATAATTAGAAAAAAAAATATGATTCGATTCTTACTCGAAAATCTGTTGTAATTCATTTTCTTGTGCTTGAAATGCAACATTCCTGACCATAATTTTTGTTCCAGTCTCTAAGCTACCTTTATTGGTTTTCTTCGATATTTTGACATTGGTTCTGAAAATGAAAAAGACATTTTAATTCCTGGTAATTTTAGTAATTCTGGTAATTTTAGTTTATGTTTGGATCACATTCTATAGAAATGAAATAATGATAATTGATATATAAAAGATTCACTTACGTCGATCGCTTATTGGAAACCATTAACTCGAGTGTTTTTCCATCCAATTCTGTGTCTTGTAGCTCATCCAAAGCTCGCATTGCATCTGCTTTACATTTGTAAGTTACGAATCCAAAGCCTTTCGATAAAGTTTCGTTAGGATTGTCATCATCAACTCTCGTAGCGATATTCACTGAATGAAGTCGGCCACATTTTGAAAAATGCTGTTAAATAATAAGTTTCAGTTTGAAAAGAATATACACGCTTTGTCCTTAGTACTAAACAATTTAATCATAATGCTGTCATTATTAAGAAGTTATGAAAATGTGCATTATCATCGGTACAAAACCGTAATGAAAAAAATTATACTATTACATTTAAACTGTTGCGTTGAGTGAAGGTATGAATGGTATAAATATAATGCAACAGCTATTGAAATGATAAAAAGAAAATTATGTTGATCATGCATTTTTAAAATATTACCTTCCGAAGTTTCTTTTCAGTTGTCAAGAAATTGATGTTCTTCACAAAAAGCGTAGCATCATCTTCAGGTTCGCATTCTTCATTCAATTCTAGCTTTACATTATTTGCAGACAATTCTCCAGTTTCTGTTGCTGTCTCGGTTTTAATTCTTTTTGCTTTTTTGTCTTCCGTATTTTTTCTTTTCTTATTATTTTCTTTTTCTTCTTTAATGTCCTTTTCCTCTTGATTTTTGCTTTTCTCTTTCTTACAACAAACAACAATTTTTGATGGATCGTAAGGAACACTAAAACTGTCCGCTGGTGCCCATTCTAAATAAAGCGCTACAGACTTGAATCTTGAATAAGACAGTTTATAAAAAGCTTCCTTGGCTTCTAGAGGATTGATGTATTCTACAAGCGCTGTAAATAGAAATTTTAAGTATTTTTAACTTTTAATATTGAGATATTACAAGTACACATGTAATATTATAAATCATAATGTCGATTAAAGTACCTGTGATTCCAAAAGGAGGTATGACAACTCGTCCAAGATCTCCATATTTGGAAAAAGTTTCACAAAGCTCTTCGGATCTTGTATCATTTGGTAAATTCTTCACAAGAATGACAGTTTCCGACATCGAGTTTGATTGCTGAAATGAAAAATATTTTATATTTAAATGAGAATAATGAGTAGGTTGTACGTGAATTAAAAATAGTGATTAAGTTATATTAACCGTATCCCATAATTAAAATTACAATTTTATTTTTTTTAAATATTGAAATATTCTTACTTCGTTGAATACAGTTGGTGTAACACCATTCTCTTCTAGGAAGTTCTGAGCATCTTTCACGAATTGTGTTTCACTCAATGCGACGAGATCTGCCAAACTCTTTCCATCCACACCTTCTTCCGATATCTATTGTTGCAAGTAATTTTAATGAATTTAGTCAACAATGACAATTTTATTTCAAATAATGTATTATTAAACTGTTAAATAAATATTACTTTATATACTGAAACATTATATGTCTCGGCTATAGCTGCTGTAACAGATTTATATCCCAAGAATAAAATACTCCAGTGATTCCATGGATCGTTGTTCGACTTCTCCTTTTGATTTTTTTGTGAACCTTCTACATGAAAGAAAAGTTTTTTTTTCATTCAACACGTTACATGTATTACTATAAGCTACATGAGCATATAATTATAGATTGTTATTATTTTTTTACGAATGGGTTGTACAAACCTTGTTTGGATTCAGTATTTTTTTCTTGGCCTGCATGAAGATAGATATTTCTTCCTTGAAATTCACTTCCGTGTAATTTCTCATATGCCTTCACTGCATCTTTCGGAGTCTGAAAGGTTAGAATGCAGAAGCCTTTATGTTTTTCTGTGTTGTTATCTATTGGTAAGTGAAACTCGGACAGAGGACCTGTAGGAAAGAAAGTTCTTGGTAATTAATGATATAATATTTAAAATAAAAAAATCCTTTTTTAATAAATAGACTTACCATATTCCTCAAAGAGTTGTTTAATATCTGTTTCTGTTGCTGTATAAGGTAAATTGCGAATAAATATTTTTCCAGATTCTTTAATGCTCTCTAAACCATCAGCGGGTTCACCAGATTTGATCCACTTTGGATCAGTTTGATCGTGTGATTCTTGCTCTTTTTGGTCTAACTTTGATGCTCCTTCAAATTTGAATACAAATATGCGTTTTCCATCTACATAAAAACCCATTATAGAAAAAATTATGTTTATGAAAATAATACTGCAGTAGGATTTAAATCAGAACAGTTGAAAAGTAATTTCCTTTACTCATTCGAAAACTAAATACTAGAATGCGGTACTTAGCATATTTAAAATATAAAAACTGAATTTTACATTCTGAATTAAAAAAAGGCATGTATCATATCAACTTACCTAAGAATGTTCTGTCTTTATTCAATGCTTGTTTTAATTTTTTTTCAGTCGCAAAACCAACATAGGCAATGCCTTTAACTTTTCTTGGTACACGGATCGAATCACATTTTATAGGTTTAAAAAATTTCTTTATATCGCTTTTGCCATGACTGTAACCCAAACCTCTTATTTTCGCCGTGAACAACTTTTTTGGGTCTTTGGTTTTTACTTCCGGGACTTTAACGTCCGCTACTGATTTTTTCTCCTTATTCTTCAACAATTCCATATACTGAAAGTACACATAATTTTTAATGAGTTTGACGCTAAGATCACTGCGTAACTCAAAACAAAATTAACACAACATTAAGTATTAACATTATTATTAACTCGCATAAAAAAAAAAGTTGCATAAAAATGATTAAAATTAGCACGAACTTCTTTATCCGACAAGGTGTTGACAGCTTCTTTATTTTTCTGTTCAGAGTCGTTGTCAGACTCATTTTTGCTGTTCTCCTGTTCTTCGTTACTACTGGTTTCATTTTCACTTTCCTTATTTACCGCATTTTCTTTAAGGTCTATGTGACCATCGTTCCATATTTTTTTAGTTTGGCGTTTTAAGTGGACATCCAAAAATTCAGTGAACATAGGATCATCTTTGTACTGTAAACAAATTCATGGTATGCGTTAACTATTACTATAATGAATACCTGCAAAATTCTTTTATATAAAATGTTATGCAGTACCTTATCGAGTGTTTTTTTAATATTGTCAGGTTTCCCCTTCTTTTTCGTTTTCATCAATTTTTTTTCTGTGCCTGATTGCTTATTAGCTTTCTTTTCTGATTTGGTCATTTTTTTATTATTTTTTAACTCAAACATTGTGGAAACTGAAAAACACGTGCCGAACTGAAAACAAACTCATATACTCAATCTTACTGTATACAACACACAGATCTCGATGTATACAACACACAGATCTTCATATATGATAGCCGATAGCAGCGTTCTGCGGTTTCTGCTGAAACGTGCGTGCCACAGAACACTTACTAAGAGAAATGATACATGTTAAAGGTGGGAAACAAAAAAGTCGCCTTAAACGCCATCGCAATTTTGGGAGGTGAACTAAAACTAGGGGGAACGAGTAAAAAAGTCCCTATAGTCCTGATTTTAAGATGAAATCGGCATATTTTCGGCAATTTTTCGGTGTGTTGTGGAAAAAAGCGGACATCCTTGCTGATTTGTTATCTGGGATGTAGCATGATGCTACGATCTTCGTGAATTTTGACAAAATATATATTAAGGTGGTTCTAAAGTAGAACAGTTATCGACCGAGCTTTTCAACCACAAAAGTATGAATAAAAAGTGATTGAAACGTTTTTTCAAAATTTAGGCTTTGGAAGGGTGATTCCGCATAACATATACAATCCTTAAAAAAATATCGATGAAATTGGTGCAAAATTAAACGAGAATTATCTGAAATAATTTTTTTTTTGTTGCTGGTAAGAGAACATAATTTATTTCCGATTTTCCTCTTTTAATTGGGAATCAATGTCATAGATATTTTATTGGGGATTGTATATGATGTGTAGAATAACCCTTCCAAAGCCTGAATTTTGAAAAAATGTTTCAATCCTGTTTTATTTATACTTTTCCTGTTTTGAGGTTAGGTCGGTAACTGCTCTACTTTAGAAC
>JAPYZR010003597.1:0-38308 GCA_030522945.1 Trichopria nigra
TTTTATTGTCAGATTCGTAATCAGCGACCCAAAATACGTCGGAAACCATATTAAAAATATTTTTTTTAGGTGAAGCAGTCTTTCCGAAGATTTACCGAACTAAGAGACAAATAAAGTCTTTTTTTTGTTCTCACTGGTTTGTCAAAAAGGCTGCCTTTTTAGACTTTAACTATGTTTTTGAGAATAGTTGATAGAATAGTTGATAAGAATATTTTAAGTTAATAGGGCAGTATATTAAATGCAATTATCTAAAGAGAAAAACATAAAAATAAACAAACACTGTCGAAATATAATAAAAATTAATTAATGTTTAGAAAGTAACGACAAACGTCAAATAATTGATTGTTTATTTATGAATTGAAAGGTTGATAAATAATAAAGACTTTCCATCATCGTAAACATCAATAATTGACAACTGGTCAACGTAAAATATGTACATGATATGCAGCATTTGTGATGTGTACGATAACGTCGCGATCTTTTATGATTACGTACAGATTATTATTTTATTAACATCAACATCAAGCTAATTAATTGTTGGTATAATATAATCGTAAAGAATTTCATCGTTGCAGAACTTTTCACAATAATATTTTACGTTTTTACGCAAAGTTTAACGCAATCAATTATGAATAAAGTGTTCTGAAATTACAATTCGAGAATAATTGCAAATATTTTACTTGAAATACAATATAACTAATGTTTTAGGATCACACCTTAGGTAGATAAATATAATTAATATACGGAATTTAATGATGAAATTTTCATTTCGGGTGTGGGATTTTAATGAAATTGAAGTGTATTTCAATATAAAAGTTCAGTTACATCAAAAGGAACGATTCGCAAAAAAATTTCCAACGATTTTCCCCACCGTGCAATTTGTGCCTGATTTGATTCAAGTTTAATTCGACTATCATACCTTTTTTTCAAGGACGCTACGTCTAGCATATAAATTCATGATTTTTCGGTGCATCGGTCAAGTGAAAGTTGGTTGTTTCAAGGTGCATTATAAATCTACCGGCGACAATAGCGATTCCCAAGCACGCAACGCTCGTAATTGTAAATAATGTCCTCGT
This sequence comes from Trichopria nigra, assembly GCA_030522945.1. Taxonomy (NCBI): domain Eukaryota; kingdom Metazoa; phylum Arthropoda; class Insecta; order Hymenoptera; family Diapriidae; genus Trichopria; species Trichopria nigra. The sequence continues at coordinate 1,077 of JAPYZR010003597.1, forward strand.
CGAGGGAACGCACCATTGTGCGATGACCGAGGCCCTATAAGAACGCGGTGCAACCGCTAATTACCAAGTGACACTTGGAGGAATAGTTTTTTTTTAACTTAATTAATCTGCTCGCTGACTTAATTGTGGTTTTGATTGAGAAAATATTCATTTCAATATAATGATCTAATACACAGGTTTTACAATAACATATACCCAATAATACCGTAATTAATAGGCGTAAATAATACAATAAGCAACGAATATATGAAGAGGCAAAGTGTTGAATTTGTATGGGATAAATTTTGTGATATTCTTCGGTCTTAAAAAAATAGGTTTCTATATTCCACATACACTACTACCCCGCCGGAAAAAGTACCACTGAACCTCATTCAAAAAACACACATAGAACATTGTAGAAATTTGATTAAACAAATTCATTACAAATACCTATACGGCCATTACAACTTAAACAAGGCACCGACAGAATTTACAATGTCATAAAATAAAAGCTGTTTAAAAAGTCGTACAGAAAATAGTGTGAAATTACTGTAAAATAAAGATGATATTCGGCACAATGTTTTAATCTAGTTTTAAGCTATACTATGTATGCTATTTTTCGTATCTGCACATCCCTAATAGCAAAATTGACCAATATGCACAAAATATGCTGAAATGACGGTTATGTGATGCACATATGCTGTTATTTCGGCATATTTCTGCATCTTTTGCTGTATCCCAATAAGCAAAAAGATATCTTGAAGATATCTAAAAGATATATTGCGATCCTGGGAAGATATCTTAAAAATGTCGAATAGATATCTAAAAGATCTAAAAGACATCTTTTAGATATCCTTTTAAATAAAGACGTCTAAAAGATATCTTTTAGATATAGATATTTATGTCTCCAAATGTTTATTGGGATGTGTAACGACTGTTTACAACCCGCAAACCTTATGATTCATTACAAAACTGACAAACTACATTACTAAATACAATACAATAATACAACAATACAATACAGGATCAACAGTTTTTTTTCAAGCATTAAATTAATATTGTAGACATGTAAACTAAAAAATCGGAAACTTAAAAATTAAATCCTATTGACTTAATCGATTTAACTAATAGATTGAATTTTTGAGGTTTGAAGTTTTCAATATAGTAATAGAGGTAATAGCTGTAATAGCGGTGGAAATGAATAAGTGAAAAATGCGGAATCCTACATTAAAAGATAACAACCATTTTGGTTGGTCCATTCCCATATAAAGCCACATGCGATTGCGGTTTCAAACGAGCGTAGCACATTGATGTACACCCAAAGGAAATTAATTCGAGGTGGGAATCCCCGGGAAATTTTTCGGCCAAATTTCGAAGTGGAACGTTTTCTATATGCATTTCATGAATTATGGTTGATGATGCATTTACCGCAACCGCTGCATACCTTTATTACAACCCTTATATGACTCAAGTCCTAACGAAACAATTATGTATAAATGTGGACAGCATTATAGGCATTTATGTCATACTTTATATAGATATATATAAGATCAATTTAATGAACTGTATAATGGCCATCAAGAAAGTTTGAAATAAATTAATACTAGCGGTTCATATAAAAAGAAAATTATTATTTTTAGACATATATGTATCGATCGATTGTCTCCGTGTGCATAAATAATTGTAAATACTAAACGTTTTAGTAAAACGTTGCAATTAATAATAATTTCATAAAATTGCGTGTTCTTACCTGATAGCAGGAGGAAGCGGGTATAAACCGCGGGTAAATGATATACACATAGAATCCCACGTTAATGCTACGGCCATTCTGATTGGTTCATTCCGGTATAGCGTTTGTGGCAAAATATATGTATGTACATTGTACACCCCAAGGGAAATTATTTTCTATATGCATTTCATGAATTATGGTTGATGATGCGCATTTCCCCATGAAGAACAAAAAAAAACTTTTTACACATACATACATATTTTTACATATATATAAATTGATTTTTTACATAAAAAATGTAATTTTAGATTTTAAGTTTCATCAAATGATATTGAGTACTAATTTTTTAAAGCAGTGTTAATTTATTGTTGTATATATACATGTGATGATGTATATATTACGTTATAAGCAAATTTTTTTCTTTGTTTATAAAAAAAAAAATCAAACAGTATACAACAATAACTTTAATTTTCATTCCAGAAGAAATATGTTACAATTATAATATATTTAAACGGTAACCCGAAATATGCGGCATTATTATCACAACAAAATCGGTATATTGTATAGGTTAAAAAACAACCGAATAAATACCGATATTTATGAAGTTTACTGCGGTTGTTTTTTAATAATAAACCGCAAAATAACCAAGAAAATACCGGGTTTTACCCATTAAACTACAAAAAACAACCAAGAAACTACACTTCAATTGAAGCAGAACTCTGTGGGGAGTCTGCAGAGATTGCGGATAGAACTATAATCTCTCAATAAGGGAATAACTGAGCGATCTCTTATCTCCCTATACTACAATCTCTGGTATAAGGAACTAGGAGTGACAAATTATCCGAGAGTAGAAATCTGTTTATTTAACCTATAAAAATCAGTTGAATCAGTGGCACTTTGTTTTTATCTTTTATGTCGTCCGCGCAATAACTTTAAATAAGTTAGCCAATACGGTAACTCGTCGTTGTTAATAAAACATGTCATTTTTTATTCGCGATTCGAAAACCCGTAAACGAAAAGTTAATCATCCAACAAATTTGAAGAAAAATAAACATCGGGAAGATGATGAAGAAAGCATCGCCAGTACTGACGAGGAGCTCGCTGAAGAACACAATAAATATGCAAAAATCGACGAGACAGATGAAGAAGAGGAACAAGAAACAGTTCAAGAAGCTCGAGTCAGATTAACAACAAAATATTTGAAAGAAATTGAGAAACGAGAATACAATAGTACAATATCTAACCGATTAAAAGATGAGTACCTAGAATCGAAAGGTAGTTTGCGAAAAGAAATTGCCGACGAGTACTTCGGACATGGCGAATTACATACGTTAAAGTGTAAAGATCATACAACTTCGATTACTTGTATGTGCATGTCAAGTGATGGCCAATTCCTTTTCTCCGGATCAAAAGATGGGAGCTTAGTAAAATGGTCGATATCAGAGAAGACAAAAGTGAAAGCTCTTCGAGGTAAACGTAAAGAGCAAGAAGGAATAGAAAGTGTGCGATGTATTGCTGTCAGTAATGACAGTAAATATTTAGTTGTTGGTGATCAAGAGTGTGAAGATATCAAAGTATTTTTGGCCGATGATCTTTCACATGTAAAAAATCTACAAGGTCACAGAGCTTCAGTGTCTGGCTTAGTATTTCGGAAAGACACGCATACTTTGTATTCTTCCTCGGATGATCGAAGTATAAAAGTATGGAATTTGGATGATATGTCCTATGTTGAATCTTTGTTCGGACACCAAAGTCCCATTACGTCTATAGATGCTCTTGCACGAGAACGTGCAATAACGAGTGGAGGATTTGATGGAACGATAAGAATATGGAAAATAGCTGAAGAGTCTCAATTAGTATTCAATGGACATGGAAAGATTGAAATAGTGAAATTAATTAACGATGAACATTTTATAAGTGGTGACGACGATGGTCAATTACATTTATGGGGATGTTTAAAGAAAAAGCCGTTATGTTCGGTACAGGAAGCTCATGGGAAAAATGAAGAAAATGGCGAGCCACTTTGGATTTCAAGTTTAGCAACTTTAGTAAATACAGACTTAGTAGCATCGGGTTCATGGGATGGTGTTATTAAATTATGGAAATGTGAAAATTCATTTCGAAATTTGCACCCATTATTTACAGTTAAAGTGATGGGATTTGTAAATTCATTAATCTTCACCCCAGATGGGCAGAACCTTATAGCAGGAATTGGACAAGAACATCGTCTTGGAAGATGGCAGCGATTACCAAAAGCTAGAAACTCAATAGTAATCATATCCTTGGTAGGTACATTTTATACATTTATTTTATTTTAATGTTATTTGCTTGAGAATTTAACTTTTTCAGAATTTAGAATTTTCTATACTTTTCTTATAAAGTGTAACTGGATATTACTGTGGTTTTTTTAGTATAGGTTAAGAATAGGAGTTTGTTTACATTATGCGAATAACTAAAATTTGTTCCTTTAGCATTTTGACGATTCTTTAACAATAGCAGATTCTTTAAAAAATTGTTGTGTTGGAATATAATTCGTTTTTAATAAAATAAATAGACACTAAAAAAAAGTTTCCCATGCACATATTACTGCGGATTTGTTGTTATTTCTCTGTGCTAATTAACGGGGGGCATCCAAAGTTACCCTAATGAATTTCAATTTAACAGTCAAGATTCTTTATCAGAATTTTATGTGCTTTTAAGATATTTCAAATAACTATTTTTAACATTGAAAGCATTTTATTTAATAAATATAAGACATTAATTATGACATATTTTATTTTGTAGAAACATCACGATGGAAAGTGATTTTAAGTGTATCAGAGGTGCCATTAGTTACATCTGGAAAATCTATGCATGTTTTGCCAAGTTGTCAAAACATCACCATCATTAAATTATACTTGGCTCTTCAGAATTTTTCTCATTTTCATGGTTTGTTTTTTCTATATGACAAATAGTAACAAATGTAAGGAAACTATTAGTATTCCAAAGATAACAAGGACCTTTTAGTTTTGTCAAATCTATGTAATTATGTATGTATATGTGAGACCTTATAATATTTGAAAAACACTATCAAAAAATGTTACCACTAGGATTACGTTTGAGACTATTTGATTCCTGCTAAGTGCCTTGTTGATATTTATGTAAATATTTATATATAAATCTATATATATATATATAGTCAAATCTGTTAACAATAAAATTGTTATTTCGTAATTAAGTTTTCTTCCCTGAACTTGATTTTTTTTTCTAGAGGAAACTGAATTTACTTTTTACGTTAAGTGCAGGATGGAGTAATTTACATTGGATTTGGTTGAAAGACACGTTGGGGGATTTGGTGAATGGGGGAAATTAACCACGAGAGTGGGTGGTTGGAAAAATCTATAAGAAATTCGTAGAAATATACTTTCGTCTGCCTCCTCCAAATTTCGTTAAAATCTATATGAGGTTAATTTGATGTGGAATCATTTATCAGTGTTGTCAGATATAGACGCCGGACGTAAGTAATGATAAAGAATTAATTTTTCAAAACCATAAATAATAAATAATAATATATATAAATAAAATAATAAGGATAAAAAGAATTAACTTTTTAAAGCAATTAATTTTTTTATCAACTTTTAAAATGATTCAACAATGGTTTCGTCCGTTATTTTGTTTATTTCAAACAATATATATATATATATATTTTATAGATAAGATCCAACACATTTAATATTTATTTGATTTTTAAAACGTCCCGATTAACGACATATTGAAAAAGTTCTCGCACCAAACTTAAATGAATGTTTAAATTACTTTAGCTAAATATACTATATAACAATTACTCAGCGAAATATGCAATAATTAAATGAAAGTAAAACTTCAAGCCAACTGAACCAAACAATGGAAAGAGAAATAATAATTGCAGGATGCTGGCGTACATGGACAAAAATGAAAGCCGAATGAAGGAATATGAATTATTTATTTAAAATAAATAACGCAATAATTGCATCTCTTAAAGATTAAATGCATTTTGGAATTTAAATCTTATACCTAGCACCAATATTTACATATCAAACTATTAAATTTTACTGCATAATCAATATGTAATAAGTCTGAATTATCCAAAAGTACAAACATACAAAATACAAAAAACTACGCGATATGCCTAACTGGCAATAATTAACTATTAGAGACCAAAAAAACTGAACGATATGAATAATGATAAAATCATCAAAATACCTATTCGTACCTTGAATTCGTTAAACTGTATTAAAATGGATTAAATTCTGAAGCAAATTAATACATTTCTATCCAATTTGACAAATAGACTATGACATTAATTATATTTGGTTGCAAACGAGAACGGATAGAATCGAATTTATATCGATGGAAATGAATTCATACTTGGAACTAATTGAATGCATTTTAATCCAAAAATATTAATTTCATATTTAACCATATGAGAATGTATATATATATTTTAATGCAAATTTACGAATAACAACATTTTTTTAGTCCATACATTTGAATCCCAAAATAATCGTTTCGTTAAAATGTGGGTTGTGAATTCAAAATTATAATAAACAAATTTTAAAAGAAAAAAAAAATGTTGAAAGGAAAATATTTCTTATTTTGAATGAAAAGTGATGGATTTAAAATGAATGAAAACAATAAACGAAATGTGCTTATACATATAATATATTTTTTCACACAATAGGTCACTTTTTCGATAATATTATTATACGTTTGGATTCAAATTGAATGAAATACAAATTTCCTTATTCAGAAATTTGGATTGAAACGCATTAATGGGACACACGATAGAAAACGTGTTTTCGATAATATTATTTTTGGATTCAAATTGATTGAAATACAAATTTTCATATTCGGAAATCCGTATAGAAGCGCATTTGACAGCTTACTTATTATTTAAGAATATTATTTTTGGGTTCACGTGGATTCAAATTTACAGTTGCCAATTCGTAATGATGAATAGGAATGCATATTCGACGAATAGAACTACTACTGCCCCAGTAAACGAAAACGTATTGAAAATTAAAAATACGAATTGAAATGAATTCATGTACGCGTTAAGTGAATTCATTTTCAGTCGTTTTAATTCATTTACAGCCCAGTAAACGAAAACGTATTGAAAATTAAAAATACGAATTGAAATGTATTCATGTACGCTTTAAGTGAATTCATTTTCAGTCGTTTTAATGCATTTGAATTTATTTTAATTCGTTTGAATTCGTATTTTTAACTTTCAATACGTTGCCGTTTACTGCGGGAGGGGCATGAATCAGACATGCATTCGCGTGGATTAAAAAATCAAATGTTCTATTCGTATGAACAAATAGAAATGCATCATGGATAAAAATACATTCGTTTTTCCTATAAAGTACAAATTTAAAGATGCATTTCAATACTTAAAAAAACAAAACGTCAACTAAAAGAAAGAAGTATACAAGCACAAAGGATAAAAATTACAGAAAAAAAGTGAAACTGAATCGAGACATTACGTATGAAGAAATCGTCGATGATCAAAGGAGCGGACGAATGCGTATAATGATCGGGTCGAATTAATCACCCGATAATGACACTTCGTGATCTTAGGGAAAAGAAGATCGAAAGTATACGCAAGATCGTGATTGGCGATCGTGGCTAGTGTGAGTGATTGAATGATCGATCATATACCTCGTGCGATTCGCTGCTTGATGAACTCGTTTTCCTGCGGCGTCTCCAGGGACACGGCATCCATACAATGGCGGCGACAGATGTTACGGGCATCCAACCAGTCAACCTCAAGCCCTCTCGTTGGTTGATGTTCCCAACTGAAGAAATAGGAATGTGCGACCCCTCTTGCGTCCCTGTAGGTTGAGTGACGAACACCTGACAGACAATCAAGAAATTGTTGAATGAAATTGTTGAGAAAATCATCCATATATTTCTATAACCATGGAAAGACGCATGGTTGCTATAAAAAAATGAGTTAACTTCATTATTTAGAATAAATTGATAATCTTATCAATGGCTACTATCTTAGAATTGGGTGTTAAAATATATCATCTAGTTTATAAGAATTAATATATCTTATTACCATTTAGGCATTTAATATAATACAAAAAATATATAAATGAAAATAAATTTTAAGTACGAAGAACAATGGATTTTCGAGAATTCAAGACGGGAAAATGAAACTTCCGGTTTGATGATGGATCGCAGCCGTAATCATATTCAACGTCATTATTAAACACCAGCCATAATTGTGGTTCATATATCTGACACCCCAAGTCTCTTGGGTGCGCGTTTCGAAACTCCATGCACCGTCGTGAGAACGAATAAGCTCCGCCGATGGCTGATAAGCGGATTGATGGTGCACCTTATTAAATTGCGCAGTGAAATTTATTTTCACGGCACTTAAGTATGCTTTCGTAAATACGCGAATGAAAGTGCAGCGTGTACTGTCGCGTGAAACTCGACTTTACCTGCATCGGGATGTCCCCCTGGAAATACTCCGGACAAGATAGCGACTCACTTTTACTGGAATGACGGTGCACGGGGAAGTTTCGAGACTCGGATAATGACAATGCATTGTATATATATCTACATTTGCAATGTTATGTTATTATTATGTATATAAATAATTAGTATATACTCACGACTAGCGCAACTTCTCGGATCCGGCAGTGCGAGACGTCTCTGTGCTGTCGCTGCCGCTACGACACCCAGAAATATTAGCAATACAGCCCTCATTGTTTACCTGAAACAAATTAAATACATCAATTTTACTATTGTCTATTTAGATGGTTGAATAATATATCAAAAGTCGATGACATTGGAGTAGCGATGGCTCCGGAAGTCGACCAATCAGAGCGCTCCGAGGTCACGCGACCCAAGACTGCGGGTAGTGGGGCACCTATAGCAGTGACGAATGGGGTGGGGCACCGAGCGCTCGTATTGGCCGACGTTAAATGCTCGCCATTCAATTCTATATACCGGAAATCCAACTTCTGAATGTCTCATTCGATAGTTTTTAAGATTGATTACGTTAAAAATGTTTTTTTCTTTTTTTTTTAAGGTAAAATAATGTTAATATTTTAGGGCGTGTTGAGTAAAGAGAAAAATCTAAAATAATTCATGAATTATAGTACGAATGCATAAATGTATATAAATGTATATAAATGTAGGAAATGCAAATCATAACCTAACGATAGGGATAATTACATAATTTTTCAAATATAAGTAAATATATGGTATCTTTGTGAGAAAGTTCTAATGTTTATATACATTATATGTTAAAAAAAGAAAAAAAAAACTTTCTATTAACACCTGATGGTCGTGAATCATTCATAAATAAAACTGAAGAAGTGAGCAAACTTCGGAAAAGGTCAAGTTGAAGCGTGCTGTTGTGGTACCCACTCGAAACCAATGAATTATGCACTTCTGAAACGAGGTCGCAACTACGAGATTAACCGATGGTACTTGGTGAATGACTCATAACTGACGTAATGTGCTAATTAATTGTTACTTAAAAATCATTGATTGATTACCGCGCCGTTGTAGAAGCAACGGATAGAGATTTATTATACCTTTATAAGCTGACAATGTCCGATTAAAGACATATTACTTAAAAAAATCAATTATTAATTGATTAAAATAATAATAATAATATATATATATATATATTTCAGTATAGCATACATAGGTATACGCATATATAATTTGTATATATAAATCGTACAATTAAATGAAAAATATAAAATCAAATATTTATTTTTCGAAAAATACATATATTTATATAATTAATGAAATTAAAGAGCGGAAAAAGGTATAACTGTACCAAAGATTTCGATCGATGCGGTATTTACTATACATTGCAATTAACTCATTGTATCTCGAACCGGTGCGGGTATACTTTCACTTTCAGGCATCACGAAGGATGTTTGCAAATTTCTATACAAAAAAAAAAGTACACCACTATAGATATTTCACAAGATAATTTAATTTATGTATGTATATATATATATAATATCTCATTGTTGTCGCGGCGTCCCGTTGCATAAATCAATTGAAGTGGCAATGTCGATGAAGTGTCGTTTATTATTGACATTTATTTTTGAGTTTCTCAGCAATCATGGATGGATTTATATACATATATATATATACACACACACCAAAGAATAACCATTTTTCATTTATAAAAAATGGTAATGGTGTCTTTAAAATGCAAGGGTTGGGTTTACAGTTGAAAAGTTAAAAGCTGAATTGAAAGGTTGAAAAACGAATTAATTTTTATACGCAACTTAGTTCTTTTTCAAGTCGTTTACATTTAACTTAACATACCTTAACTTAACGTATAATTACATTTTTGCTTAACTTTTTAGCTTGTAAATAGCAGATATTTTTTTTAAGCGTCTTTTTTTTAAATTTTTTATCCTTTAAAAGAAATTGGGTGTACTTCCGAAAACGTCCTCCAACCGATTTTAATGTAGATTGGTATACTTACGTATTTTGGTACGCTGATTACGAAAATGATGGTGAAAATTAAATTTTTTTTTAAGATAACTAATAAATATATAGCATAGGACAATACCGTAATATTCTATATAAAAGTGGTCGTTCTTTGGTATTGTATTAACGTTGTAGTGGTATATTATATTATTATATTATATTAATGTTGCTGATATTTTCGAAAATAATTAAAACATGTATGTTATATAAAAATGAAATATTAGTAAATTGTTTGAAAATTATCGCCGATCTCCTATGAAAATGTATATTTTAAATTTATAATAAATGAAACAAAAATACATTAACGAGCGGGAATATGCGGTCCCATCATCAAAATCCAGAAAACGAAAATGAATTCAAATTGATTCGATTTTAAGAAATCGTATCTATAATTATTGCAATTTATTTAAATCAATGGAACAATAATGTAAATTGGAAATTTTCAATTTCAAATTACTACGCGATCCAGACAAAATTAATTAAAGAATATAATCATTCAGAAATTGTAAATGTTTTCAGTGAATGTTTTCACTACGTTCGAATAAAAATTTTCATAAGAATTACTTACGGACAATTAAAATTTAAATAAAAAAATAATCTTCGTTTTTTTTTTTAATTTCTACGTGACTGTTAACACAAATCTACATTTTTAAAATTTTTCTATTATATGTTTATATTAAATATCAGTTTTTATGTTTTTAAATGTAACATTTACATATAAAAGGTATGAATTTTATTTACTGTAATTTTTCTGGACAAATGTTTTATAACAATATTTCTGTATACTATACATTTTATTTATTTATTTTTATTATATTTTTTTTAATATCTATTTTTTTTTAATTATATGTATTTATTTATATATTATTGCTTTCAGCATGAACTTTACATATTTTTACAATTGTTTTTTACAAAACAATAATCCTATATAAAATTTAAAAATATACGTATATACATATATTTTTTATATTTTTACTATATTTATATTTATATTATATATAAATTTGTATATAATTTTATAGTTATTGTATACATATATATATATATTTGTAATTAAATTTTTTTACAATAGAAATAAATAAATTTCTGATTGGTATATAGAAACGATATAAAATGTGTTTCATGTAAAAATCTACACTAAAAATCCTACTAAAAAAAAAAGTTTAAATTTAATTGATAACTAGAAAAGGATAAAAACATTAATATAAATTTCATATTCAGGTACAAGGTCTTCAAATGTAACTTCGGCCATTACATTACGTGAAGCGTTATTATATACACTACCGATTATACAATTCGCGTAATTCGTAACTCCTCATTTTCAATGTGCAAATTAGTTTTTAGAAATTTCTCACGATGCGTGAAGGGGAAGTCGAAAATTATTGTCATCTTTGTCATTATTACTTGAAATTATTAGACCTTCGTAATACAAACGTTACCAGAGTCAATTTGTCGCGTTAATTCAAACAAAGGCGCGGCGTTTTATGAAATTATACTATTGTATTTATATTATCGTAATTAAATAATTAAATGAACAATCGATCGAGTCCTTCGCGACATGTCGGAATATTCTCTTTTATATACATATATATGGTATAAGGATATTCATAAAAGTGTCACTCGATTATTTCTGCGAAATCTCCGCGTTGCAGGTCGTTAGAGGCTTGATTACAATCACTTTCTTTAGTAGATAATGAAATTATTATTAATTTTCAATTCCACTCGAATCATACTTGGTAAATAAAGAATATTTTTTCAAATTACTTCCGATTCATTATTAACGCGATTATATATATAATTTGTAGTGTTGCGAAGTAAGTGACATTGATTCTGAAAATGATCGAGGTCAGTGTCCTCGTTCAAAGACTTCGAACTCACTTTGAATCTAATCTATTGTGAAAAGATATTTTACAATATGTTAAAAATAAACAAATAAAATTTTATATATATATATATATATATATATAAAACTATAATTATGTTTATATATATAAAACCAAATAAAAAAAAAAACATCTCCAAGAATTCTAAAAAAAATCATTGTTACTTCTTGGATTATTCTAATTCATTTATTATGACTGTAAACAATCATCTATAAATTTTTGGTCATTTACTGTATAAAGAAAGTCATGTACATATAAAATTAAAAAAATATAATTTCGTAATTTTTTAAGTGGTGTAAAAAAACAACGTTAAAAACAAAAATTTTCTTCAATCCAAAAATGACCAACGTTGAAGAATAAATTTTGTTATAAATAAGTGTAACTTTTTTTTTAATTTTTTGAAACGTTTTTGCATTTTATGGCTTTGGTCATTTTTTTTTTTTTTTTTTTTTTTTTTTTTTTTTTTTTTTTTTTTTTTTTTTTACAAATTTTGTTGCGTAACATTTTTTTCTAAAGCTGTACTTGAGATAAATACAAATAATTCAAGTTTACCCTGCCCTCCCTTTAAGACGCCATTTTGGATTCCTTATTTTGACATTCCCTCTCGCGTGACCGCTCATTTTGGTCCGGGCGTAACCGGACGGGTATAACCGGATTATGATGAAAAATATTTAATAATTACAATCGTAGTGTGCAAATTCCGTTTATTTCAATTATCCTATATTTATGCAAAGTTCAATAGAGCGCTTAACATCGAACCAACGATCCCCCGCGTTCGCTCGTATAATTTCTTCCGCTAATTATGACCAGACGATGAAAACAACGAGGCAGTCTTGCATTCGACATTTTTTTTTTTTTCATCAACGCTTTGGGGCCCAGGTATTATTTTGCAATCGTGAAAAATACTATGGCTCGTTAAGCTCAAATATAATAATACCGTCCGGCTTTCACCTCGGTGCCATACCGTGGCATCGTCTATATATATATATACTATTTATTCTTCCACGGTTAGCATAATTGTATTATGTCGGGGAGATCCTATAGGAGGAAGTGTGGCGAATCACGAAAAATAGTCATTCTTACCGGTTAATCGATTTTACGAGTGAAATCGTCGTACTCTCCTTTCTCTCACTTCGAGAATCGAGATTATTCAATTGGAGTTCGTTTAACTTATAGGCATATTCCTATTTATACATTTTTGCATCAGATGCATCTTGTGGCCTCTGAGTTAAAATTGTACCCCCCCCCCCCCCCCCCCCCCGGGGGGGCCAAAGAAAGTGGAAAGGGTTGTAAAAAAAAAAAAAAAAATTTTTTTTAATCGTTTTTCATTAACATTAGCATTTTCAAAATGGTGCCGACATAATTTAATTCGCATTTTTTATTCTCTACGTGTCCCAGTGTCTTGATATATCATGCGGTGACCAGTCAATCTTCCGTATGACTATACATGTAAAGGTCACTGTATATAGTGTGCGGTTAAACGTAATAATAATATAAGCCTCCTTATTGGCAAAGCATTAAGGAAATGCCATAGAGATTATATTAAATTTCAAAACCCGTTTTTTTTTTATTATACTCGACGGTGACACAGTTACGAACTTTTTGACACATTGACCCTTTTCAACACTCACTTTTTGGCAGTTATTGTTTTAAATCGTCTGAGTAAAAGTTTATATTTTATTATTTAAGAAAGTCTTATTAGGCACATGGTACAAATAGTTGATAAAAACAGTAAATAAAAATACATTATCTATATATATATGTTTTGGTATATGACTACTTCATGACACTCAAAAAACGAATCAAATTTGAACAAAGAATCCATACGTATACAAAAATCTGTTTCAACTTTATTGTATACATTTCAATACATTTGAATCGGAAATTACTGTCCATGAATTAAATTCTATTCTTTTCAATTCACACGGAAGAATAATCGTTTCGTACAATTCAAATGCATTAATTTTGGATTGAAACGAATATAATTGAGTTTGTAACATTATCTTTAGATTCAGATGCATTGAAATGTACAGAATACGACTTACAGATAAAAAGGTATTCAAGCGAATTCATATCCATACACTTCAATATATTCCAATGCATTTAAATCAGCAAAGTATTTGTAAATTAGATTCTGTCCTTTTAAAATGAATACCCATAAATTAAGTTCAATGTATTTTAATTGATATTCATTCAAAAATATTTATTACGAACATAATTGAAATTCCTTAATTTTGCATCAAGTTGGATTGAAACGAATATAATTTAATTTGGAAATGTGATTGAAACGGATGTAATTTAAAAAAAAAATTTTTATTTCAAATCCATTGAGAAGCATATCTACACACTTTAATACATTCCAATGCATTTAAATCCGTGCGAGTAATATTTATAAATATAATTCAATGCTTTTCGAACACACAATTAATAGCTATAAATTCAGTTCAATGTATTTCAATTTATATTAAATGAAAAATAAGATTCACTACGTTCCCAATTCAAAATTAAAATTCCGTAATTTTAGATTAAGATGGATTGAAACGAATAGATTTAATTTGGAAATGTTATTTTTAGATTCAAATACATTGAAATGTACAGAAAACTAAGAAACGAAAATTTTCCAATACATTTGAATCTGCAAATAATATTCATAAATTATATTCTACGGTTTTCAATTCACATTTTAATCGGAAATTAATATTTATATAGATTCATATTAAATCAAAAACTAATTTAATATACAATTACAAAAACACAAACAAATTAATATACAAAACACAAAAAACAAAAATGAATGAATATACAATTAAATTTCCTTAATTTTAGATTAAGGAATATAATTTAATTTCTAAACGCTGTTTTCAGATTCAAATGCATTGAAATCCACAGAATACACAGATGGAAATGTATTAAAATGAATTCAGCAGTGTCAAAAAACGCATTTAGATATACACTAAATATTATAGTATTATATGATTTCCAATATGTTCGAACACAAAATTAATCTCTACAAATTAAATGTTATACTTTTAAATTCGTATTTATTATAAATAATCATTAGATCAAATTAAAATGACTTAATTTTGGATTAATACGTATTCAAACGAATATAATTTAATTTGGAATCATTTTCTAGAAATTTAGGGCTAATATAGAAGCATTGAGTTCCAATTCTAAATAAAAAAATATTTAATCAACGCAGAAATAATAAGTTTAACAACTCGAATTACGTGTCATTTGAATTGCAATGAAAACAAAAAAGAAATAAAAGCAATATTGCACTACTTCCACGTATCAGTAGAAAAATGACGATTAAGCGCGACGTCGAATGAATCATAGTCTATACTTCAAACCAGTTCATGTTAATCCTATACTTTTAAAATTTTCCCGTCACTTACAGCTGAATGGCTTTTAAAAAACGGAAGTTTTGGTTGATCAAATTTTATTCATCAATACTTTTTAACATGTTGAACAGCGCTAAAGCGGAGTCGCACTGAAGCGGATGTAAACGTTTTTACTGAATCTGTATTTCAGTACTATCTTTTTTACCACGTCTTTGATTAAATTCAATGGGCATACTGGTTTAGATACATGTAACGTCAATGAAACTCAATTTTGTTTTGTTAACAATTAGTTAACAATTAGTTAACAAAACAATACTAAATTAATATAAGTATATATAACAAAACGTTGACTGTTTCGACAACGGTATACGATTTCATCTTTCAGCAAGCATGAAGACACCGTTACATTTTATGCCTAGGGCGCGAAGTTGATATTTCTCGTGGAGTGAAAAATTGTCCGACGGTAATTGGACGAGGCGAGAGATTGCCAGGTTCGTCCTCGATGCACACCATGCATATATTTCTTGACAAACGTGAATTAAGGAAGTTTTATTTTTAGAATACTATATAAAAATGGTAAAAAATTTAAAAACCATATATTATAACTTTCCAAACATTGAACAAATTGACATATGTCCAAAATTATTGATTATATCAATTTTTATGTAATATATATATACATGGACGTATCTTTGCGATAAGACAATAAAGAAATTGTTGGCCGCGGGCCTGAAATCAATCGTTGTGCGAAACTTGTCCTATGCGCGGCATTTACGGTATTGCGCTTATAATGTGCACACGGTGTATATGTGTATGCACTCCGTAAACACATGGAAGAATCGCAGTGTTTATATATATATATATATATATATATATATATATAGAGAGAGAGAGAGAGAGAGAGAGAGAGAGAAAGAGTATAACGGGTTTGCGATGTGCTTGGAACGACACGCTGTCGAATCCAAAGGCCCGACCGGCCCCGATCTGTGGCCCAAATGTGCCTTGCGTGCGGAAAAGTATTTTAATTTGCAAGTTGCCTTAATCCAGCGGTGCTTGAACCTCCTTATTCGAGACTCTTCAGGCAGAAAAAGTTTGTCCAACCGCGTATAGTATCAACACAACAAGTAGAAACTTTGTATACATTTTACCATATCTGTCATTATTTAAACACACACGTGCGAGTGTGCGTGGTGTGTGTGTGTGTGAATGTGTGTGTGTGGGTGTGTGGATTATTTTACAATAAAATGTAGACTGTTATGATTACAAAAATGTCCTGGCGAAAATATTAACAAATGGCAATATAAATAAAATAATGACAATACCATATGTATAGTATATGCATGGATTATGCATACGTTGCTGTATAATATGCCTGACATTTTGAACGTATACGTTTCATGCCTCAAAAAATGTCTCGGAAAAAAAATTTAAGCAATTATTGAGAAATTAAAAATAACGATAAGACTACATATATATATATACTCTAAATTTAATGGATCGAAATTTCACTCTTAAAGAGTGAAAATTGAGCCACTATTCAAAATAGTGGATTTTCACTCCTTAAGAGTGACATTTCAATCTTTTTAGAGTGAAATTTCACTCTACATTGGAGTGAGTCGAATAATTTCCACTCCAAAACAGAGTGAAATGTCACTCTTAAAGAGTGAAGATTCACTCTTTTACAAGAGTAGCGGTAATTATCACTCTTTGCGGATGTGGAATTTCACTCCAAGAAATTTAAGATAGTAATAAACAACTCGAAAATAATAATCGAGACATTGTCGTGTTGCGAAAGATCCTTATACCCAGTAAATGAAAAAGGATTGAAGTCCCAGTAAACGAAAACGTATTGAAAATTAAAAATACGAATTGAAATGAATTCATGTACGCGTTAAGTGAATTCATTTTCAGTGGTTTTAATTCATTTTAATTCATTTTAATTCGTTTGAATTCGTATTTTTAACTTCCAATACGTTTCCGTTTACAGGGGTGTCAGAAAAGGGTCAGATGTTGGATTGAAAATGATAGAGAATGATTCACTTTCATGAATGTAAAAACTTATTTAAGAAATTTATTTTTGGGTTCACATGGGTTTCAAATTTACAATTGCCAATTCGAATAATAAACGAATAGGATTGCATACACAATCCGCATGAATCAGACATGTATTCGCGTAAATTAAAAGATGCAATTTTCTATTCGTATGAACGAATAGAAATGCATTGCGGATAAAAATGGATTCGTTTTTCCCAAAGTACAAATTCACAGACTCTTTTTAAGATGAATGCATTTCAATACTTTTTTATCCATTTGCGATTGCTGGTAACCTGTACGTTTTGCAATCCTGTCTTAAAAAAGAAAAATCTTTTCAGCGAATATCAATCATTAATATAATGTAAAACACTCTAAAAATATGAATCAAACTGCGGAGGGTCGAAGTAAGTATAATTGTATGCGAAATCTGACAATGATGTTATCCCATTCGGAAACATCTAAAATGTACAACTGGCATTATTATTTCGATTTACCATCAAAACGATCAACCGTTATCGGTGTGAAGGATCCCTATTATAGTTAAATTTTATGCTAGTATATTCATGGCGCGCTGCAATTGTACTTTATAATGTATATGTGCACCGTTCCGAATGTTGCAATTTGCTAATGTCGAAATCGTCGACCTCGAAAAAACATCAGTCCATGCTCGAATGGAAATGTAAAACACAGCTTTTAACTTAGGCGAGTTAAAAGGATTAGCAACAAAGATTAACGATGCCTTTTGGTCATAAAGATATATACGTTTCCCACAGGCAGCTCGCGCTGATGCGCGCTGTAAATAATGCCGTTTTCTAAACGCAGGCCCTTCGAGGCCGTTGCTTTATTAATGTGTGTATGTATTTATGTATTGTAATGGTTTTTGAAATGTAAAGTAACGTTGAAGTGATTAAAAAGTGTCAAAAATTAAAAATTCAGAAAACTTACGAGGAAGATTTTGTAGAAAATTACTCGAAATTTGGTGAGGGAGGATTTGCTGATTATTAATCCGATATTAGGTATATACGAAATTAAAAATGGCGGAATTATGATGGCCACTACTCATTCGTGAAGTTGTAATGATAATGATAGAATTTGTGTATATATTAAGAGTGTTATTTGGGGTCTCGATTTTGAATACGCCGTTTTGAATTTTAAAAATCTGACCTCGGATTTGTAATCAGCAATCGCAAAAGCAAAGGTTTTCAATCATAAGAAAAATGTATGACTCGAAGAGACGATAATGCTTGTAAAAAATTGTAAAATATTTCCACTAATCTATATAAGAGCAAAAATAAAGACAAAGTATAAAGAGTGATGTAAATTCTCAAAAACCATGACAAAAATGAGAAGATTTCAACAAAATTAATATCGATAGTAATAAAAGAAAACAGTAATTTGTCGCAATGTGTTGTAAAATAAAATTGTAAAAATATAGCGAAAATTGGCAGAAATTGCTAGGAATCGAGGCATCACAAAAATCAATACATAAACAATCACAAGAATATTAAAAGCTATAAAATGAAAATAAATATAACAAACGGTTCCTAAAAAGATAAAAATTGATAGACAAAAACAAACAAAAATTCACCAAAATATGAAAAGGCCAAAACTGACAAAAGTTTGTAACGATGGAGGAACATATATTCACAAAAAGTTTCAGAAAACCGACAAAAATCAGCAAAGATATCCCTTGACAAAAAGCAATTGACAGTAATTGGCAAAAATTTGTAAAAATTCGCAAAAATTGATAAGCATATTGATAATATTTGGCAGAAAATAATAAAATTCAACAAAAATTGATATAAATAACAAAAAAAAAAAAAAAAAAAAAGAAAAAAAAAAAAAAAAAAAAAAAAAAAAAGCTGAAACTTAGTGTACATTGTGTGAATAAGTAAAAACTGGCAGAACAAGAGAAACTTGAAAATTGAAAAAATTTGACAAAATGTTAAACAATTTTAAAAAATTCTAAAAACTTTACCAAAACTGTAAAAAATATACAAAAATTTTAAAAAATGTACAAAAATTTACAAAGATTCACGACAATTTACAAAAATTAACGATAATGTACGAAAATAGACTAAAACTTTAAGAAACTCCTTAAGAATGACTAAATGTCCGAAATGATATCCAAGTGTGATTTCTAAAAAAATTCGGATTTTACACTCAATTGGGTGTCAGATCGGACACAAAATTAATTTTTTTCTGTTAACGCATCCATAGTAACCGACAATTGGTGACAACAATCAAATAAAATTCTCAGAATTAACAAACAAATTGGACGAGAGTTCGACCTGAATTAAAAAAAAAAACTCGAATAAAGAATATACGAATATTTCTGTAATTTCGATTTTTCCCAATGGGACCGTGTTTTGATAAATGGTATGCTGCTTCATTTGAATGAAATTGCACAAAAAATATGTATAATTTTCTTAATCGTTAGCACTTGACGAATGCGCATGAAAATTGCGTGAAGATGAATAGTGCATCAAGATGCATCTTGGTGTGATATCTTCTCTGAGTCACGCTTTCGAACTGGCCGGATCCACGCCGTCGAAATTCCTCACACTTTGATGCTCTCTCAGATTTAGCCATTCTACGTTTTAATGACGATATCAGTGATTTATGCCATCCGTATGACGGATCAACAAAGACACGTATTCTTTAGCAGCTTTCCACAATTTTTTTGTTGTTGTGATTTGACGTCCATTGTATGTTCATTGAGCATGGTCTCATTGGGAAAAATCGAAATTACAGAATTATGAACGTAAACATAAATACATTTTCTATATTGGATAAATACTGGACTTACATTGATGGTTCAATGTACGTGGAATATGGATGTCCATTATCAGCACGTATCTAGACATGTAATTTTCCATGGATGAATGAACGAAAACTGGAGGAATCATGGACGTTTTTGGGTATTCAGCTTCTTATAATGTCCAGTTGCGTACGTCTTATAGGCTACCATTTAACACGACGAATCATACGTACTAAATAATCGAATACATCAATAACATTATCGTTCGGGAGTTGGACACTTTTGGGTCTTAAATGGCAATTGAGCAATTCGAGTTACCTAACTATTGATAAATGTGATGCCAGGCATGTGACGTTCCTCTTCTACGGCGAAATCAATTCTTGGAGAATTTTTCGCAAACGTAAAACTGTAGTTACGTAAAATTTCATTGTACGATTACTTTTCATCCTAGGATTAATGGACGAATCACGGATGTCCAGTACTGACTGGGCTCTTCTTGGTTTTGATCCGATGTCATGTGCTATTTACACCTCTTCACTTCATGTATCCAATTTGGATCTCGTTGATTTCAAACGGATTTTCCATC
The DNA here is from genome assembly GCA_030522945.1 of Trichopria nigra. NCBI lineage: Eukaryota > Metazoa > Arthropoda > Insecta > Hymenoptera > Diapriidae > Trichopria > Trichopria nigra. Next base: position 21,889 of record JAPYZR010003597.1, read on the forward strand.
AAAATATCGCGAAGACATCCGGAAGATACGATGTATACGAGATAAATGAACCAAACAGTGACCACGTTCCAATTAGGCGCGTAGGAATAACTCGAGATGAGAAAAGCATCATTAAAAAATGTTTCATTCCAACAGTAACGGAAAAATGAAGCGGTGATAAAATTCATCATCGATTCGTACCGAATTCTTCGATTGTTCTGTTCTAATAATACTATCGCCAAAGTATCGTTTCTGCAGCGCTTCATCGATCAGCCGTAATTCGTAACGGTAAACGCAATAATTGAGCGTCGATTACCATAAACTGTAGCACTAGCCCAATAAATTATGATAATTTGCTTTTCTAAAATCTCGGACGGCTTTTCGACGAATGAAAGTCACCGTCCAATTTCGTGCTCCCGATATTAACGATCGGGGATATCGAAGCTGATGGCACTTCAAAAAATATTTCCCCGGCGTGCACTTTCACAGAGGCGCATCGTCTTGTCGCCTCAACATATTCGAGAGAAATTCCAAGTGAGAGGTACATAAGGCCATTTATAGACGACCCATGGCAAAGGACTTTTTCCTTTTCGGATTTATAAAACGTTTTGCCACAACCGATTAACATGTGTTATTCGCACAAGTTTCACAACTTTCTTCCTCGCATTCGCGAATTTTATGAATGCCTCGCGTCGGATTCCCGCGCGCGAATAATTATTGCTGTTATATGACGTATACCGCTTGTGTCGAATCTTTCGTATACAATGGAGGTTTTCAAGCGTATACCGCCGACAGGGGGCAACATTAAACGGCTATATAATTTATTCCCGAAGCATTACCCTACACATCAATTGCCTCGGTTAATGAATTCTTATATGTACCTGTAATTTCTGTTCATTCATTTTTTCTTGTTGTTGCGATTCCCCACTATGCACTTTGATATATTGACGAATCAATTATACTTTCGAATTCGTATACCTGTCGATGCGACTCGAGTTTCGACATATTTCTATTAGGATTTTTTGCTCAGTATATATACAGAATGTATGTATATATATTTGACGTTTCTCCAAAAATTCTCTCTAAAAGTCTTTGAACAATGGTCCATCCGCGAAACTTCCGGGAGAAGTGACTTCCAGACGTCAGACCTTCTTGATTGGGTCATTTAGTACCAATTTTTACCGCCGTAGACTTTAACATTGTGACAACGATTAATTCATTACATAATCATTACAGTGTAAATCGAGCATAATTGCAAGTCCCATTCTTCGAGCGGTTCTAAGCTAAGCGTAGATTATCTCACCGAGTTCGAATGGTTACCATTAAGAGGGGCCTTTTTTCAGCGTCGGGCGCGAAGTAATTGGTTATTAACCGCTGTTAGCCCGGTTCGACCAAGAAAGAAGCTCGCGGTGAAAATAATAGCGACGACACTATATACCATCACGCATAATCGCGTAGAAAGTTACTGGAGCGGGTCTTACGTCACGGACTTGAAAATCGCAAAATCGCCATTATATAGGAGCGCGAAACGACTTGGTGTATATCTATATACACCAGGAAATTAATGTTCTCGTCGCAATGGAGACTCTTTTCCCGAAAGTCGTGAGTGAAAACCTACCATTTATTTGTATCGGCGTGGCGGCGTCGTGGCACTTAATCGAATGCTCCGACGCGGCGGGCCCCTTTCGCAAGATTAATATGCACCTCGTGATTAATGTAAACAACAATTATGCAATGGAATTACTAACGAGAATGCGAGATTTCGAGATTTATGGCAAAAAAGAAAAAGAAGAAGGCTTAAGTGCCGCGTTCAATGTACCGAGATTAAGATGAGATCCAGCCATTAGACGATTCCAACATCAGATAACACCTTGCTTGAAGTAACGCTATTTATAGCCATTGATCTCTGGTCGGCAGAGAATGATGTTAGACGTTTTATGGATATTTTGAATACGTCAAGTTAGAAAGAACGTTCTAGATTGAATTATGTTTACTATATATATGTGTACTCTTACACGTTTCATGGATGTTCAAATTTGGATCATATTCAGGACAATCAGAACGAATCATCGCCTGATCCATTCTGTTAGTTCCTAACATTTTCTCTCGGCGTCACTCTCCAATTGCTGTAATCGATCGGTACGAAGTGACATTGCCCATCGTATTTCTTAATAATTCGAGCGTTTCGCAGTTAACATAATTTCTTATTACTCGGCGGTAAAACTCGACCTAACTTGTATTATTTTTATCATATTTATACATAACTTTGAAAATGTTTCAAAAGATTCAGAGAACCCTGCTAAAAAAACAAAAGACGATTTCGATTTGTTCCATGTGATCAGGTGATCAAATGATGAGCTAAAGAGACAATCACAAATTTGGTTTTTGGGTCGATAGTGTGCTTAGGCCTACTACCTAAGATCCGTTCTATAGTAATATCTGATTAGGACCTTACTCGGTGCAAACAATGGCTGCTGATCAAATTTCCAGTCTGGATCCCATGGAAGCAATCGTATATACGGTAAACTTTTTAACACGGGACACCGTACGTTTACGGGAACGCAGTTGACTTACTACGATTTTTCTCTGCGCAGTTTATGCATCCTGTCTAATTAAAGGAATTACTTTTTTTTCGGCAAATGAGCAAATTAATTTAATTAACACCGAGCGAGTCCATTAAAAAGCACTCTTTTCACGCCCTGCTCACAGCTCGCTCCTTTTACGCGTCGTGGGGCTCTGCGAGCTCGTTACGGACGTTACGGAGTGCGTGGTCGTTGCGGTCGACCAAGAATTCAAGAGCTTCGACGAAGACACCGGGTCACTAGGTCCACCGTCTCAAGTGGCGATGCACCGGCACGAACTTGTCGACCAATCTCGACACCCAACTTGTGCGAAGAGAAAGGTAAGATTGACTAGTAGCATCGAGCTCGGGCACGGAAGCAAAAAAAAAGCAGATGACCACCAATTAAGTACCACTTGGCAAGATGCCGAGGACTCGAGGGACGTACAGTCGAGAGAATGCCTTTGAGAGTCTGTTATTTCACGTAATTACTTAGACAGAAAACTATGTTGAAACAACAGTTTTATGTTTGCGAAAAAATCTCCAGACAAAAAAAAAAAGAATTGATTTCGCAGTAAGAGACGGAACGTCACGTGTCTGGCATCACATTTATCAATAGTTAGGTAATCCGAAGCTCACTTGCCATCTGAGACCCAAAAGCGTTTTGTTCCCGAATGATGATGTTAAAGGGTCACGGAGTAGCCTGGATAACTGGACATTAAGAAGCTGAATCCCAATTAGCACTGGACGTTCCAGTTTACATCCATTCATCATCGATGATCCATTGTACGTTCAATGATGTAAATTGTTTGAATGCCTTATTAACTCTAATTTTCCTTTTAACCAGCTCGTAACATTACATTTAGGGGAGTGATGTAATCAATTCCCTTATAAAAACTTCCAATTCAAAAGCTGTCTTGATCTCGATGTTCATTTCGCACGGAGACTGAAAAGCACTGCTTATCGTGAGCTTTACCGATGACCTCTTAATGTTTACATCGGTAATGACGACGTTGATGTTGATGATTAGGGCGACGGCTGTGTCGATGATACAGTGATGACAACAGCGACGACGACGATGATGATGATGATGATGAAAGCAGCGATTACGTTAATAATTGAAAATAAATCTTCCTTCTCTTACGATTCACACGTTTATAGACTTTCTTTCACATCATCATTAATCGGAAAATAATCTACACTAACCTTTTTACCATATTTGTGCTGTTGCAACGTGATAATCTTAGATAATTGCGGATAAAATGTAAAACTACCTTTTTATGAAAAACTTTTCATCAATCAGCTGCTGTTGGTCTCAACGCGAGAAAACTCGCGATTGTTAGGTTAGGTTAGGTTAGGTTAGGTGCGAGGTTATCACAAATTCTAATATACATATTATTTTTTACTAGAATCGATGAGCAATGCAACCTATATGTGTTTCTGGTCTTTTCTTTCCGTCACTCGGTATTTAAATGAAACAAGTACTTTGCCACAAATCGCAAATAGGGGTAACCAAGTGGACCGATCGTTAATAGAAAGTTTTTGGAGCAAAGCAAGCGAAACGGTACAGTTTGATGACCGTATATCGCAACTGACGGTGAAACTGTCACATACCAGTGTTCCACGTACTAAAACAGTAAAATCGCGCTGTGCCATTTGGGACAAAGAATGTGACCTTTTTGTCTAACTCTACGTCTGGTATTTTATATCACATCACTCTCACTTTCTACAAAGAAATGAATGGCTCTGGAATTCATATTATTTCGACGTTATTCTATTTTTTTTAATGAGAAAACGACTTTCTTTCGTTATAAATCAACTTTTGACTGAATTCAAAAGAATGACCTTTTATATACCTGACATTCTATAACAAACGAGTTCAGATGCAAAATTTCCCATTTATGAATTTCTGTAACACGTATTATTTTCTTTTGTCTTGAAATATTATCTGAAAATATCGTCAAGACAAGTTGTTAAAATGTTTTAAAAAGTTGTTTTAAAAAGTTGTTATAAAAAGTTTTTAAAAAAATTGTTAAGAAAAATTGTCAAGAAAATTATCAAGAGAAATTGCCAAGAAAAAATATCAAGAATGATTGTCAAGAAAAATTGCCATGAAAAACTGTCAAGATAAATTGTCATGAAACATTGTCACAAAAAATGTTCAATAAAAATTTTTGGTTCTTGCCAACAAAAATTACCCTAGAAAATTATCCGAAAATTATCAAGAAAATTTATCGAGCAAAATTGACGAGCAAAATTGACGAGAAAAATTGACGAGAAAATTTATGAAGAAAAATTGTAAACAAAAACTGTCAATAAGAACTGTCAAGCAAAATGGTCAAGAAAATGGTCAAGAAAATGGTCAAGAAAATGGTCAAGAAAATGGTCAAGAAAAATTGTCGAGAAAAATTGTCGAGAAAAATTGTCGAGAAAAATTGTCTAGAAAAATTGTCGAGAAAAATTGTCGAGAAAAACACGTATGACCATTTTTTGTTCATTTATATAATCATCATTTGAATGTTCCTAAATCCACATCTCTTAGTTCTGCATTTTCCGTTTATGAATAATAAATTTACTCATGTGAACAATTTAGTACAGTTTTTGCATGTAAAATAAAAAGAAATAATTAAACGGTATATTAATTAAAAATGGCGGCACGTTAAAATATTCATCATGCCTCGAAAATTAGCGAAACCGTTTGAAAGTATATTCGCATATAAAAGAAATTACAAAGAACGGGTTCGATTTACGTCATCAAGATTTTCCACGCGTAGTAATTATGCAAAACGAGATAAGGATCAGATCGGAATTCTGTATACGGGATGCTTCATAAAGAATGTTTTGCTTTAAAATAAAAAAGGTCGATGTCCTTTTAAAGAAAGAAGAAGCAATGTCCTGCCGTGGCATTATATTTTAAATTCGCGAAGGTGTTCGTTTCTTCCATGTCAATCCTTTATTTTTTAATCATTTCAGGCTCAATGGGATTCTTATTGCAATTTTCATTTACATTTTTTACGCTTTTCAGGCACCGAATCGTAGATTTTTATGCAGTTTTTTAATGTATTCGTTCAACTTTTACGTTAATAAGCACGTTATAATGCGTAATTCATACAAATTAATTATATATATAAGTTGAATGCAAGAAAACATGTTTTTCTCTACACTAATGAATTAATGCGTTACGTATATGAACTATGCCAGATTTTTAAATTACAAATGGCGGAATCAAAATGGCGTAACAAAATAGAAATATTTATTCGATCGAAACGAAATAGTACTCGGGTGTATTCGGGGCTATTCCGATTACAAATCTGAGAACAGATATTCAACATGCAAAATGGCGTATCCAATATGGCTGACAAAAATGCAAATAATAACTCTATTTTCCTGACATTCGATTTTCGTGAGTTTTCAGCGAATTATAAAATAAATAGGATTTATTCGCCATATTTAATTCGCCATTTTGAATTTTGCATATATTAGGACAGATTCGTAATCAGCGACTCCGAAAATCTTTGAAAATCCAATTTTATTGATGTCGAATAGCTTATTTGTATTTTGGTCCCACATTTTGGATTTTGAAAATGACAATAAATACATCTTTTTTCAATGACTAAGAAAATGTAAAGAGCCAGGCAAGTTTTGAATATTTGTCAGATATATTGTTTAATTATTAACGATTATTATTATTATTATACTACAAAATGAAGGGTAAAAGTACCATATAGTCCATGCGAAGGTCGTCTCTGGATATACTTCCAAAGCGATATCGAAATAATTTTGACCAAAAAAAAAAAAAAAAAAAAAAAAAAAAAATGACATTCTGTGCAGATGTCAAGGCATAAATGATATATAGTAAATAATTCTTTTTTGCTTGGGTTTTCGAGAAGCTCTACATAACCAAATAATGAAGAATCATCTCGAAAGCAAGTATGAAATTTGAGGCAGTGTCTTGGACACTGATGCGAAACACGTAGGCTACGGAGCACTTATGGAAAATGATTCTTTTAAAATCGTAGGTGTACCGTTACCGACAGTCGAATTTCGCATACACGTATGTACTCTCTCATCTTTCGTTTATCATTTGTATTCTGAACGAATTTCCAGTATTACGAGCTCAAACGTAAAATTTGATTCATCATTCAATGGATATTCACTTCTTCCATCTGGTCCACAAACGTGACACTGTACCGATGATTTAAATATAAATTGGGACTTTTTCTGAGGGGTGTAGGTTTTTTGTTTTTAATTCTTAGGCTATATATCAAATCCTAAATAGTTTTAAATGTCGAGTCTGTAAAAGCCAGATAAAGAGACAAAAAAGTATAGACGAAAATTTATGACCTTTGACATTTTACATGTTTTTTTAATTGCAAAATATATATAAAAGAAATTTTAATGTAGTTAGTTAAAAATACATTTTGCGCCACCTACGGGGTCCGTTTATACCAAGAAAGTTTTCACATAACGAAATAAATTCTGAATTTCAGTAAATGGCCTGAGCACAGCGCCATCTACCGAGTCCAAAGAATACCAAAACCCAGAAGAAGTCGAATCGAACGTGGTTGGCTAAATCTTAGCTTAAAATTAATGTTTTTGTAAAGATATGTATAATATATATAATATAATATAGAGTATTACATATAGATTAATTCATATTTTAATGAACGTTGATTATTATTATTACAGCTATTATGAATAAAACGGCACATTAAAATTATTAATATTCCAATCAATTCCTTGACACACATACACGAATAATTTCACTTAACTGTCAATAACACTGAAAATGGAATACTCGTTTTTCTCGTGCTCAAATAATATATTTGCATGCGAAATTTATATAATAAAATGAATGTTTAGTACTGCCAGTTATTTCCACCCATAAAACTAGTTTCTTCAACTCTGCGCGGCTGTTATTAGCCACAAAATGTTCTTCCGCGAAAGTAAAGAATTCCCATTGCTTTTCTAGTGAAAATAGAAAGGTCACTCGTTGTAGTTCATTATGACAATTTTTATTGGCTGATTTGGCAAATTGACCACTTACATTTTTATGGACTTTAACACGAGGAAATGGCGCGCATTAAATTTCGAATTAAGTAATTAAAAGCGGCATTAGCTCAGTTCTCCCTCCCCTTTAATAAATGACAATTGAGAATTTATTACTATTTTCATAAATGTCTAACTTTCAGAGTCATCCACTATTTATAAATCTTCATCGACTAAATTCATCCTGATCAACCCTAGTAAAAATCAAAGTAAAGCCCAAATTACACGAATCCAATCTAAAGGATGACTTGGGCCCGTGATTATCTACCAGGGTGGAAGATGAAACGCTCTAGGATTTATAGCGATTAGAAAATTATTGGGTATCAGACATTCCTAAAAACCTATATGTTCAAATTTTGCGACAGAATGATCCTGACAGATGATGACAATTCACAGATGTCGTCATAGATCATCAGCTCTACATTGACGACCACTCGACATTGGCGAAGTAACCACTCCATTTCCGGTCGACGTTCAGTACAGTAGGTCCTGTCCAAATCTATACTCGTCGTTTTTACAACATGGCGACACCCTACCCAAATCTATGAATACATTCGTAGTCGCCACCAAAGAAACATTCGTTACATTCCCAACCAGTTCGCGGATTTAGAATCGCCCGCCAATCACAATAACGGAAGAGACTCCCTGGTAGAAATCTGTCCAGTTTTCTGTTACACTGCCCAGTTATCCTATACCTTTAACATGGGAAAAAAGCAAACCGGACAGAAACTAGCCAAAAACTGGACTCATTTTCTACTATAGGGCTTGTGGCATAGAGATGATGAAGGGGATAGGACATCACAGATTGGAAGTAAAAAATTGACATGGCCTCTCGAGGGTCAGGCTTCTGGAAGCGTGATGGTCAAGGCCACGTTAAATTTTCTACCAGGGAACATGGAAAATTATAGATTTAAAGAGAGACAATACGTATTGTGACAGTATATAGATTTGTACAGGGCCTGCATTTTGGAGACTCGTCACTGCAATGAAATTCCTTGGGGGAGCACCGAACACACCTCACGTATATATATTGTTCGTTTTTGGTACCATCGTGTAATAAATGAAGAATTAAAAAAAAAAGTCACTCGTTAAAGAAAGAAAGGATCCGTTTGGCCGGATGTCGGAATGGTGCTACGTTTTTCTTCATTCGCTCGTGCCGGTGCGAGAACTATTGACAATACCATTTGCGAATGGGAAACGGCGTAAGGTACACCGAGCGGGTAACCGTTACCTGGCCGGCTTTACGCCGCCGTTTCGAGAAGATGCGACCTGGAACCTGGAACAGTATGATTTCGCCGTAAAGGCCTTTTGCTGAATGTTCAGCGATGTTCGGCGTCCATTAGCGCCCGATCCGGGTGCTTGATTTAACAAAGAAAAAGGAGACATAATCTGAATAAAACGTATATTGGTAACGGTTCGATTATTGTGAGAAAAAGAAACGTGCCGAGGTAAAGATGCATTTGGTATCTTGCCATTTTTCAAAAATTCAAACTTTCGAAAATCTTTAGGAGACGCGTGAGATGTTTTTTTTTTGTAATTAGCATAAAAGAGGCACTCCATCAGTTTCATATTATATATGTAATGATTGAATCAGCTTGGTTGTAAGTGGATTACTGGCTGCAACTATTTATGATTATGCAACTATATATTCGTTGGTATTGATTGGCTGGAGTTCATCTAGGATTGAAGAGGAAGAAACTACTACGTCCTATATTCAGTCAGTCACTATTCTAGGGATTAGCCCGTTGATCATGATCCATCAGCACAAATTAAAACGATGGATGATACGAAAAATTCATTATGACTGGACAAAGTCCTTTAGTTACCACCTTATATTGGTTCATTTTTTAAGCATTGACTGGGTGGTGTAACTATTGTTTGGATGCACCATTTTCCCGTCTGAAAATCTGGAAAGCCCGTGAGTCGTATGTACAAACGATTGAGTGGAATCATTATAGATTTCATAAAACAAAATTTGTTTTATAAAAGATTTGAAATGTAAGGTGATACAATGTTGATTTAATTGTAGAGTTTGCGATTGTAACATAATTTGAACCTTTATCATCTTATAAAAGTCTGCATGTTTTGCTTTCCTGGTTGGATGATACAAATCAAATCATAGCTTATTATGGATAGTCCAATGCAAAAAAAAAAGATTTTTAAAGTAAAGATTATGTATAATCAAGTATAGATAAGCAGAATATAACAAATTTTACAAGACACAAACATAATTGGTGAAAGTACGTTCAACGGTATATTGAGAATGGCTGAAGGGATTCTTTAAAATATAATTCACTGATGCGATAACCAGTTATCACAACAGTTAATTGTAATCAAGTAAGACAAAAAATCAGAATTGCGTAAATTAACTTCATTTATCGCTATAAGTTAAGTTGTAACTTATAGTTAAGTTGAAGTTAACGAAAAAACACATGGGAAGTTCAATACAATTTAAAATTTAAAACTATAACTTTATTAAGATAAAAGTTAAATATTATTTTAACTCCTCAAATAAGTCAAGTTTATTAAAAGCCAAGTTTAACGATAACTTTTCAATTAAGTGAACTTAAATAAGTTAAAAGTGAAATTTAATTTCAATTTTTAAACGAGAAGTTAACTTTATTCATATAAAAGTAAAATGTAACTTTAATTTCTCAACTTATTTATGAAGTTAATAATGGAATACCTAATATACTTTTAAATTTTATCCAAGTTGACTAATCTCTTCTTTCTTATTTATTTATTGTATATTTTCTTGTAACAAAGGAATTTTGTTGTGTTAAATAAAAAAAGGAAAAAAAGAAAATAAAGGAAGTAACAAATATAAAAGGAGGAAGAAACAACTTGGAAACAAAATGCACTGTGGAAAAATAAAAAATGATTTGATTCTTTATTCTGATTTAACTTATTTTTTACTAAGTTAATTTAAAGTTACCATAGAAAAAATAAAGTTAATTAAAGTATATAAGGAATATAAATTTCCGTTAAAGGTAAAAGTGAAAAGAAAAACTTTAAGATAGTCCAGTTTCAAGTTAAAAAGTTAAGTTAACGAACGAAATTAGAAATTCATTTTAAACTTGATAATGTGCAGATTTAAAGAAAAAAATAGTTCTGTAGTACTTTCATGTATTTGTTTCATATGAAAAAAAAAATGTTTTTAGTATAACCTTTAAAAGAAAGATACATTCTAAGGACAATACAAAAAGACAACAGAAAAATCGATATATTTTTCACGAACAATTTTTCAAAACATTTTTCCGAAATTGCAAACAACTCTTGACTATGTCAATGAAAATAGACAAATCTTAACAACGTCAATGATCGTTGTATCTTGATAAACAAAAAAAAAAATTAAAAAAAAACATGTTTCGAGTCCATAAATTTTTGTTGCAAAAATTGCATAATTCTTAATGTATGGATAAATCTATACCTTTTTCAAATAATCGTCAGTATTTTCGAATACTTCGGTTTTTTTTTTTTTTGCAAAAAAAAAAAACGTTTGAAAGCTTTAATAAATTAGATTAAATAAATCTAAAATTCTTCCTAAATTTATTTAAATTCATTTTGATGTTTCGAGTCATACTTCATTGTATCAATTAGAAATTCAAGGGCATTTTGAAAAGAATCTAATGATTTGTTAAAAAATAAGGTTCCATCGAAATTTGCAAAAACTCTCTTATTTAACCCTTTCAGATTCTTTTTATTTGATTATTTAATCCCTTTCAGAAGTAGGAGCGAGAATATTTTTCCGTGCTGTCATATACGAAAAATTGTTGATTTTTCTTTTCGTGTACGTCAGTTGTAAATTTTCTTTAAAATAGGAATTAATTTTATAATAGGCGATACGTCGAATTAATAAAAAACATTCGTAATTTTTATATATTATTGCTTGATGACGTTTTTAAGAAACATTTTTAAGAAAGTGTATATATTTGTCTCCTTTGCAATAATATCAAATTGATATAGAACATAAAATTATAAATGTTCTGTCTCATGTGTTACAAAAATTGTCACAATTTAGAAAATGAATATTTAATTTTTACTTTCATAATTACTAAACACATACACACACATACACACGCACACACACACATATATATATATATACTACATTTATTTTCATTACATATTACACATTCGATTTTACGCAATTAATGACAAGACAAATTGCATTAAAAGACTTGTATGCATTTACGGCATTCTCATTTCTATTTTCCTCGACGTATAATTAATTATTGATTATAGAAATTTTATTTATTTCTAATTATAAGTAGAGAGTATTCGTGTTTATATCGTGTTAATAAAAGAACGATATTCTTGCAATTATGCAAATGTATGTATATGAGTTCATAGCAATGTGTATGGTGTACACATTACGAAAAATACAATTTATATAACCTAATTTTTACATATAATATATATATATATATAACACAATATACTTATATATATATAAAGGAAACAAATAATAAAAAATTCATTATCATAATATTTAAATTTAAAAAAAAAATTAATTTTACTTCAATTCTTAAAATGTTTAAACATCCAACATTTACAGAAATTATTCTTACGAAAATTTCGATCGTCTACGTAGTGTCGTAATTTGCATTTACTTTTCAAATACTTAGTGACGACTATGAATTTTTCAGTTGATTTTTAATAGATTATCACGAGAATGTGATTAGTGCTTTTATATACTTTTTTCTATATGACGAAAATGGGACCTGTGACTGTTTACATTTACTTTTTTAAAGACCGAGTCAACAAAAATTGACTGACAACGAAATTTTGTATTGTTGACTGAACTTTTCACTCTAATATTCAAATGTAAAAACTCGACAATTTACCAAAAAAAAAAAAAAAAAAAATACTTTATAGATATTTTTTAGACAATTGTAAAGGAAGAAAAGAAACATATTTTTTGTAATCTTGTGCGTATAAGGTTAGTGCGCAAAGCACTTTAGACGATGTGTAAAATGAAAGAGTCGTGTGTAAGGTTAAAATGCTACGCATTTGATTTTACGCATGCCTCTTTCAATTCATGCACAACTTGTTTATTTCACGCATGACACCACCCAGAATCCGTAAACGTTCACTTTAAGCACTTATACGAGGCACCTAAAGTACTATAAGCATATTGTCTTTACTCGCTCAAATAACAAAAATTTGGATACCTATAAATCGTGCGTAAAAGTACACTTTACACCCTTGCTTGGTAATATAATACTATTATTATTTTAATAGAAATCCTATATGCGAATTTTGAAATGGGATTTCTATTAAAATAAAACATTGTTTCTTTTCTTGTTTAAAATTATCTAAAAAAATATTCCAGAATTTTCAGAGGTGGGATTTCACGTCAAATTCCCACATGGGATCCCATGGAATTTTCAGTAGGGATATAAAAAAACTTTAAACAATTTTTAAAAATTGACAAATTATTTTGTATATGTATATAATTATATATATTGGCAATTAAATTGTACATTACAAAAGCAAGTAACATATAAAAGTTGATAAAAGTAAAACATAAAAAATATATTCATTTTTTTTTAATAAATATGTAATAAATATTTCAAATTTTTCGATTTCTTATTAATTTGACATGAAATAAATATATACATATATATACATCAAGAAATTTGACGAAGCTCAAAAGATAGTCTTGTTCCACTTTTAAAATCCCCCTGAATTTTTGACATTGACTGAATTTACACATGACATTTTAAAGCCTACATTTTACATGTCGTAATTATACAATGTCCTCCCTCGAATTACTATTTCACTCGAATAGGAAAAACAAAATCTTGAATATAAATTACAATTTCATTTTAAAATTGAAACATAAAAACTGAAGACACGTCTACGTCTGATATATAGGAATTTTAAACTAATCTGAATTAATATCGAGATACTTATTTTAAAAAATGCACTACTGATCACTCTTTCCAATCCGATAGAAATTTCACTTTTTTTTAGAATCTGAGAAATATCACCGCAGTGAAAACAAGAAATTTAATTTTCAAGTAAATATTTATTTGAATAATAGCAAGTATACGTAGTTGCTTGAATTAAAAAAAAAGATTTTCTTGAATTAAGTAAGCTGTACTAAAAAGAAGGAAACCTTTTTTTAAATTCAAGTAAATATATTTACACGTTATATTATTCAAATAAATATTTACTTGAAAATAACATTTCTTTTTTTCAGTGCAGTGATGTTCTTTTGATTCTGGAAAAGAGTGAAATTTATTTTTTTGTCAGTGTACAGAGAGGGAAGTGAAGGAATTGCCCTTAAAGGATTGAAGAGTTCACTCTGTCAATCCCGTCGTATCACTTATTTCAAAATGAAAATATTAAAAAGATAAATAATTTTCATCGAAATAAGTGAATTCTTTAACACTTGATAAAGTGAGACTTCATTGTTGAAAGAGAATCAGTCTTTTACAAGAGCTGCTCAACAAGCAATTTGGAGAAAATGGAATACTCAAAAAACAAAAAAAACAAAAAATGCTAAACTTCATTCTTGAATCTCATGTATATAAGATTTCACTTGACTTAAAAAATCGACGATCTAAAAATTGTAAGAAAATAGGTCCCAGGTTGAACTGATCGCAATTTAATTAAAATTAATGGACTCAAAATGCAATGTAACATTTCTGTTGTTGTCGTGATTTAGACGTTAATGGGTTAAGGAGACAAACACTTTGAATGTAACTTGCATATTTCAGTCGATTTATATCAAATGTGTAAAAATCAGAGAATTCTTTTGCTGTAATCGTTTAATGAAGTCTTCCGTTCTTATTCCATCGTTTAAAAGTAAGAGCATTATACACTTTTCAGGATAACTGTTGCACAATTGTGTCGCGTTAAAGAAAAAATTTGAATTCCACGATAATAGTTTGAAATTCCCGCTATCAGTCTACAATATGACCAAGGATCACCGCGAAATTCGAACTAAACCCGTTGAAACTACGACATGCAGTACACTTGTTAAAAATATTCGATTTGCATCTGAAATGCCAAAGGGATTTCACGACATGATAAATGTTGAAAAAATGTTGACGTCACTTTTATAGTTGATATATGCATATGAAGAAGATGTACCAGGATCAAAAAAGACAAGTGCGACTCTTGACGATTGCATTCGAAGTATGGTCCCTTATCCCTTATCGATTTGAAACTCATAATCGATTATTGTGCGATTTCCCCGATACATTTTACGACGTAATGCATACAGTGACTTTTTAAGAAAAATGAAAAGAATGACCACTCATTGCTGAATCACGATGTAACGTTTCTAAAAATCGATCCTTTATAAAATAAAAAAAAAAAAAAAAAATGACAGTAAACATTTTTTTTTTAATTTTTAAGGGGGGATTGGCGATACATTAATAAACACTTTTTTGAAAAGAAATATTCAACATTGAAAATTGTCGTTATTGTTTATGAATACTGATAAAAATTCGTTTATTTTCGTGAGGGTAGGAAACAATGAACGAGACTCACCGAAAAAGCTTAAAGGATCACCGCTAATGGGAAGAACCGTGGTTCGTGTATGGTGAAAAAGAGGCCGGTGTACCGATGGTCTTACGAATGGGAAATACCAAGACGGAATGAACTGCCGACGGATCGTGATGAGCCAGTATATAGTCGGCCCACATTCCCTGGTGCTACGAGTAACCTAAATTACTCCCACCATGGGTGCATCATCCTCAGGTGGTATCTCGCCGATTCTCCCAGGGCGTTCGTGTTCGCAAATCCCACCTGCTGTAAAATAAAAAGTTGCCAAAAGTGAGAAACAAACAAAAATAGATAAAAAACGAACAAATATTCAGGCGTTTGATTGAAAAGTTGGAAAAATTCACCAAAAAATTGTTGGAGCAACCATACTATGGTTGTATGGAACAAATAAATAGTTGTGTCAACCAAACGAATGATTGTGACAACTATAGTATATATGGTTGTACCAACAATACATTTTTTCGTGTTGTTAATTTTCGAATGTGTATGTACTTTTTGTAATGGCGAGGGTTTTTTGATGATTGATAAAGAATAACTATTCATTATTTCTTATCGGAATATAAATGCATCTGTGTTCAATCATTTTTTTTTCGTATTCCTCAATTTTTCATCCGTTACTGGCTATTTCAAATCTATAATATTTTTTTTATTTATTTTATTTTATTCATTAATTTTAATACTTTCCAAATCCAATCAAAAATTCCAAATGCACGGAAATTCAGAATTAAACGATTTTTAACATTCAGATTTAAATAAGAACAAACGATGGAAATCGTTCCGGTATACCCACCGTACTTGGCATACGTTTTCGGCAGTTTTCCTAATATTGCACATATATATATATATACATAAAAAACTACTTTTCTTTGAACATTTTTATTTCATTTTTATGGTTAAACGCAAAAAACAGAAAAACCGATTTTCACCAGGGGCCATCACCCGTGGTTAGATGTATATTGCCATAAATAATAAATAATAACAAATGTACCAAAAAAAATGTTGCTGAAACATTATGTGTTTTGGAGACAATAAAACCGTACAATTAAATAATGGCGAAATTTAATTAACCTATTTAAGGGCATTTACGTTTTAAATGTTATGTAAAATATGGCCCTGTTTTTTTTCTCTTTTTATTATATATTTTTTAATCAAACCCTTTTAACCTATCATATACAATCTTATTTCTTTATTATATATTATATGCTTATTTTTATATATTACTTCGACCCGCACCGTAGGTAGGCACGAAGTATTGAATTTGGTACGCTTTGAGTTTCTGAGTTTCATACTTTCAGAATTTTTTATAAGAAA
>JAPYZR010003598.1:0-22783 GCA_030522945.1 Trichopria nigra
AAAAATAGTATTGAAAGCACTTGAAAGCATTAAAAAGTATTCACCTTCAATATAGAATGCCTTCTTTTTAATATTTCCTCATTGTTATCGCAATCCTATTTTTGAATACGAACAAATTGTACAACGTGTTCAACAAGCGTTGAACGATATTGACGATCCGATTCATTATTTATAATAATAATAATTTATTATTATTATTTATTACTATGCCGAATTAGTTCTTTAGTTCTAGATGGCCTTTGCGGACTATGCGAGTACATTTGCAAGAGGGGCCTTCCGGGTTGGCCCCCCAAAGTAATGCGTTTAAGTAGAATGCAAAGGCCAGCCACAAATAATTCGCTATAATTAAAGTACCATTGTGATTATAACTTTGGCACTCGACTTTTTTAATTCATTTTCCTTTACAGCGGATTATATAGGACTTAATGTTTTAAATCTATTAATATATGTGCAAGTATAAGCTCTGCGCCGACTAAATAACTATTTAGTATTGCTGACGCAACATTGGGCAAATTGTTATTTTGCACCCTAGATACGAAAAATATTATTTTTTAGCCTTACAAAATAATTTAATATAGTGAAATATCACTCTAAAAGAGTGGAAATTCACTCCTTTACAAGAGTAGCTCAATTTTCCCTCATTATGGAGTGATATTTCACTCCATGAAATTTAGATGATATATTAAAGAATTTAACTGATTTTTTATGAATTACAGTAAACAAATAAAAGTAAAGAAAAAAACAATAGTGAAATAAAATTATTCACATCTTATAAATATTAATTTTCAGTAATATTCAACCGAAAATAAAATGCGTGCATTTGATATAAATAATAATAATTTTACATATAAATTGTAATTATAAAAAATTGTTTAAAACTTTACAACTGCTTTTAAAATTTTAAATGTAAGGTAAGGTACCTAATAAGGTAATATTTTTGATTTTACATTTAAATTGTAATTATACATTTGAATTTCTTTCAAACGTTTCGATATGAGATATATCGAATTCCATATAGTCATCCTTCAGGTCGCAGAGCAATCTGGAAAGCGCTATCAGTCGCGATTGATTGAAGCAGTCAAAATTTGAAGTATAAATTTTGAAATTGAAATAAAGTAAAAAAAAAAAACATATTGAGATCACATACCAATACTTAAATAAAAAGTGTCTCGGTTTATCCTTCCTTCAAAATATTGTGTTTCGACGTCGGGAGAGGAATTAGTTTTAGAAAACATCGAGCTTAAAAGTGAATAAAACAGGTAAGAATGACAAGATGTTTTAATAAACAAAATTTCTATTCTCTTTTTATTCTTATAAATATTGTTCAAAATATAAATTCAAAGCGCGAGTTCCTACATTCTTTTCAATAGATTCTAAATTTAAAGAATTTCAATACATTCCTATGCATTTGTATATATTGTCTATTTTTTTTAAATGTTAGAATTTCTTATTTTTGGATTCAAATAATGATTGAGGTTAAAACTAACCTATCGCGCAATGTTATTGTGAACGATTTTAATGTGAATTTTGTCAACATTTATATACGTATATTTTCAGCAGGCGCAAAATGGCATTTTGCGCTTCGTTTTCGGGTCGCAAAATGAAACAAGTATAATTTAACAAACTTTTTTAAACGCATTAATATTATTTCAAAATCATTTGAATCAAGTATTGCTTCCGATACGTCTTCTATGACTAAAAATAATGTTCGCATTGCGGGCGCAAAATTCAATTTTGCACCCTAGATACGAAAAATACTATATTTAAACAGCATTTAATTTTCACATAGAATCTGTTCCGAAAATAGGGTAATGCACAATAAGATACTTTTGTTAAATCGATTATTTGTCTATCAAGGAAGTGCATGTATAATGTGATATAACTTCGGTATTTCTTGAAACAAATCTCAAGTTCTAAAGACCCGTATACTGATTGATTTTCCACTCCTTCTCGCCTTATACTCGAATGTAGTTTTTTTAATAGGAATCGGCATCGCTTATACACTTTAAGAATATATAGAACTTTCTTTGTTGACTATAAGTACATATTATTAAGTTTCAGTTAAGTCGTAAGTTGCAACTGTATAGGTCGATGCAGTGTGTGCGTCATGACTTTTAAGCACACTTTTCTAAAACAATTGTATATATTTCATTAACATTTCATAAACAATGTTAACAAAAATGAAAAGTAATTTGAACTATTATTTAGTTCATATTTAGTAAAAGAACGCAATGTGTACAAATGTCCGAATTCATATTTAAGTAACACTATGAGGATTCTAAAGTAGAACAGTTAATGCGACCTAACCTAAAAAATAGGAGAAGTACAAATAAAAAGGATTTAAGTAAACATTTTTTTTTTAATTCGGGCTTTGGAAGGGTGATTCTACACATCATGTACAATTCCCAAAAAGATATCGGTAACATTGATTCAAAATTAAAGCGAATTAAACAAAAAACGCTCCATTTTTTTTTTAATTTACAATTATCTTTTTTTATTTATATAATTTTCCTGTTTTTAGGTTAGGTCGATAACTCTTCTACTTTAGAAGCCCTTTATGGCGCGGTTTAGTGACACTTTATGAGTATTAATTATAATATTACATATATAATATAAATTCTTCTATGTCCGGATTTGGTCCGTTAACGCATTGATACGGATTAAAACGATTTTCAATTAAGAAATTTTAGTTTTTGATAATAAAAATGTAAATCGAGGGAAACATACAATATATGTAAATAAATTTATTAAAAATGGTTTTAATTCGTTTTTAGGCAAAATCCGGATTAAAACTGTCTAAATTCAATCTGCGTTTATTCGTTCTCATCTCTTTTTGGTACATTACATTATAAGTGAATGTACAATAAATATGCGATATGTATCCATAATTCCATATATAAATGCACAATTTATAGTAATCTCGACCAACAATTTTCCTCGTTCGTACGATAAACGAAAAAATCTGAAAAAAAAATTTTTATTCGATTTTTACAAGCCTCGGCCGATAAAGCAGACCCGGATAACCTCCAATGCCATCGGATCGATTTCTGGCAAGCGCGCGTGGATATATACGGAGTGAAAACAATCGCGTGCGGCCGCGCGACCCAGGCCACTCCAAATTTATACGTTATCAGTGGAAGACGAGCACGAGCCAGTGGGAAAAATGAAAAATTCTCCCTTCTGGGAAGCGGTCGTCGACAGCAGCAACATCAGCACCAGCAACAACAACGAACGAGAACACATGGCAATCAGCGCAACCCCGATACGCCTTCGACAATGATAAGATAAAGGTACGCCAATCGGTCGTTACTCGTTCTACGTAACCTATATAGATGTGTGTATTTACGCCAGCGCATGTCACACACGGTTCAACGATGTGTATACGAGTTGGTGGAGGCAAACGTAGGCGGCATTGTGTGCGTTTGCCGACTGTATACGTTCTGCTCTTGCCGAGTTTATATACAAATTTCGCACAATGTTTACACACAACTCTTTATTTGCTCGTTTCTCGGCTCTCTTTGTTTCCGTTTTATGGTCTGATGTCTAATGATCAATTGAAACAAACTGGTCGATAAAACAGTGACATTTTATCATTTTTCATTACTATTTTAGGTTAGGTTTATTATAAACTATAAACGTAATTTTTTTCTTTCTATAAAAAATTGGAATAACAGAAACAAGACCTTATTACTCGTTGTTAAAACAATTAAATTTGAAAACTTCAATTTGAGGTTATGTTTTAACAAGATGATGTTTCGATAATCCATCGAATACGTAGACATTGAGATGTAGACCTTTGTTAAGGGTGTTTTCATGATGTTGTAGGTGGCGCTAGTGTAGAAATTTAATAGTTGTAAATAAAACAATTATTCTTGATGTTTGCATGTTGCCACTACTGGAATACAAACTACGCCTCCAAAATAATATAAATTGGGATGTAAGAGAGATCAACAAGTCGGTAAAAAAATCCAGAATGTACTCGTGGTTCATTTTCTTATTCACATTTTATGTAAAACCTGTAATTGATTGTTTCGTTCGTAACAATTAAAATACTGCACTGACGACATCTGCAACTTTAGTACATTCCGCAGCAGAACACCCTTAAATATAGTAGGCCAAATATTTTTCTCTATAACTATAGATAAATTATAGGTGCAAGCGCACAATGAAACCTTGTTAGGGTTTCTATACTCTTCTATTCTATATATACTTTTCCAATTTATGTCGAAATTCAAAATGAAAAACGATTTTTTTTGAATTCTGATCAGGAAAATTCAACTTTCAGTTTCCCACGTTGAATATTAACTATTGACATTCTTGTTAAAGCATTCAGATCAGTCTTTTTGCTTTTTTCTGTTACCATTGTGATGAAGGAACATATAAAAAGAAGTGAACATAATTGTTTATTGTTTAGGCTATTTAAATAAACAAATATGAAAAAATCATGTTTTTTTCGGAAAAATTCATTATTGACGATGTTTTTAAATGTAATTACTCGAAATTTGGTATACGGCAATGTTTTTGGGGTCACCGATTACGAATCCGATGCTAGATTTACCAAATTCAAAATGGCGGATCTAATATGGCGGACAAAAATTGTAGAAATACCTCCGTATGCACAAGATTTGTTACTCGGGGGTTTTCGGGGTCGCTGATTACGAATATGAGATCGGATTCGTCATCCGCGACCACGAAAACCCCCGAGTAGCAAATCTTGTTAAAGAAGGGTGCATTTCTAAAATCTTTGTCCGCCATCCTGGATCCGCCATTTGGTAAAAGTAAGGTCAGATTCGTAATCGGTGACCCCGAAAACCCCCGAGTAGCTATTTTCAACTGAATTGCGTGACTCAAAAAGGGTTAATCGTTTCGTTAACAGATTCACGCATTAATGAAAATTCGCCTTTAAAGTAGTTTTTGAGATCACAAATATGAAAACGGCAAAGCGTTCTACTACGAACTACAATAAAATTGTCCAACAAAAAACGCTTTGGAAAACGGTTCTCATATTGTAGTAGAAGACTAATACTTCCATAAACAAACATTTATTTAACTCAAAATCAATCAAAAACATTTATTAAAAGAAAAAAAAACGTACCTTCGACGGATATCCCGCTGCAGCTGTAAATGGAGTGAAAAGTGCTGAATTCATTCTACGATCTCGTAGTCGTAAAAAAAACCCAACGCCAAATCCCATCTCGCATTCCCTCCAGCCACGAAAATGAACAAAAAAAAAAAATAAACCGTGGATCGGCAGTATATATCCTCTGTTCCAGCAACTCCGGTAGCGATTTATACCGCGTGAGGGTCGTTGATGTTAGGTTAGGTCGCAGGCCTGCTATTGAGGTATGCGCATGAGGTAGGCGCCGCGCCGTGCGATCGCCTTCTTATATGCGTATACTTACGGTGCTGAGTATTTTTGTGTTTGCACGCGCGCACGCATTGCTCCTTGTCCACCTCCGTATTCGTGCTCATGTGTATTGTACATATCTGTTAACCTTGTGTGAGTGAGCCTTTTTTTCCGGACACTCCCGTGCGCAACATGCGTTGCGTGCGAAACTATATATGCATTTAAATATCTCTACGCGAATTCAAAACGCTCGGTTACTATATACTTTTACCTCGTGTCACTGTCCAGCAAAACGGCAGATATATGCCTGCGTATTTCAGGTGCAGTTGCTATGAAGGTATGCCCCCTTCAGCAATTTGCAAATATCAGGAAAAAAATAAGTGGATATGAAGGCAATATGCTGTACTTTATTCTTTACATACGATGTGAATGGTCTCCCAAGGAGCACCGACGAGGGTACCGATGCATGGATCTACTCCAAAAATTGTTCATGAAAGGTTGTCCATGAGAATTTTTGATGTAGAAGTATTTTTGCTTTAGGGCAAAAGTAAACATTTTTTATGGCTACAGAAAAAATTTAAGCGAAATCGATTCAGAAACGAAGTAGATCACTTTATTGACGTTATCGATGATTTAGTGTCCCCTTAAGGGAGTTCTAAAGTAGAACAGTTACCGACCTAACCTCAACATAAAAAAAGAATTTTTTTGAAGATTGTATATGTAGGATCACCCTTGCAAGGGCCAAATTTTGTAAAAACGTTTCAATCTCTATATTTATTTATACGTTTCCTGTTTTGAGGTTAGGTCGGTAACTATTCTACTGCATCTTAACCTTAAAAATTGAGAATTGGTTTACGTGTATGTTTTAAATGTCAACACGCCTTTCATTACGATTATAATCTGAAATCAATCGGCGGATTTTAATTATTTTGTCAATGTCATCATATTTGAGGTTAGAATCCCCAAAACATTAAACGAAGTATATATGATTTTTTGGCACTCGCGGCATCAAATAGTTTTCGATCTGTATAGTTAAAACAAGAATTCTTGTTCATTGTTTTATGATTTTTTATTTGCGTTGCCATTGTTGCCACGTTGTTTAGGTTATAAATTCTGCATTTTTACATAGAATTACACAAAAATGCTTATTGTGTCATTATTGTGTGATATTGTTGTAATATAATATAATAATACTACAGAATATAAACATTGCAATTTATAGAGATAAACAAAAAATTCTAGAAGAATGGCAACACTGTACCGGACGTGCAACAAAATGGAGCAGATATGTTCATAATAATTAACGTGTTGACGTTTTGTAGTGACAGAATAAGCTACAAAAAAATTCAAAATTTAAAATGGTATCCAATATGGCGGATTTATCTTATTTTCTGTAAATGTTGAAAACTCCGTTTTGTGTTGTAACCGTTGTTGCCAACAACAAATGTCACTATAAAATATACTAGGCTATTAACGAATATGTAGCGTGTAATAACGAAACTTACTATTTGCGATACACAGTAGAGTAGGGCCCCCTTATTTTAATTTTTCAGGTCAAGCATATTTTAACGTTTCTCATCCCCACCACTGCGGAAGCGTGAGAAAGATAAAATTATTAATGCTGCCTTCTTTCGGTCGAAATAGACGAGTGAAAAAGAAATTAAAATATAGGAAGTAATTTAATTAAAGTATGAGGGTGGGTGTTAAAATAAGGGGAGTATTACTGTAGATGACAGTACATATTACAGTGTTATATTACGCACACAGCCACTAATTATACTACGTAAGTCATATGAAACAATTTATTTCGAATATCGCGAGTGGTAAAAGAAATATTGTCGATATTCGAAAACAGAAACACGACAATAATTGACAGAATAAAATAACGCTAAAACAAAAACATTCAAAACTTAATAATATCAAAGCGACTTTTTTTTCCGAAGCCGCAAAGATTTCGTATATCTGACTTTTAAATTCACCTTAAACTCGTTTCTGCCTTCTTCGAAGATGATACGTCCTGGCCATATAGCTGTCCTCTGCTAAAGTGGATTTTCACTCTACGGAATTTCGAGTGAGAAACCATCGGCAAACTTCATTTCACGATAAATGAATTGCCTTTAAAAATTTCGTCGCATTCGGTCAACATTTTGTAAACAGTCGATAGGCGGTGACGTCATCATTTTCCGCGGCTCATATATGGAGGAGCATCAATAGTTGAACTTTAGATGGTGAAATGTTTGTGAAATATTAGAAACTTTTGTTTGCGCATTCTTGAATCCTGAGTGATAATGCGAATTCCATAGGTTCGTTTGTGAGGTTAAAGCGATGAAATCGCCTTCTATTTGAAATTTCGAATGAGTCAGGAGTAGATAACGAGAGGTTTTTAAGCATTATCAGAAATTAATGCGGCACGCACGAGTTTGCAATTCTGATTTATCTGTTAAATATTGATTTTTTAAATATGTATATATATATATAATATGAATAATAAAATAATATATATTGGTGCGTTACGTAGTATATCACCGCTAGGTGGCACGTGAACTCGAAGGTGAAATAGAATAAAAGCTGTATACAATTGTACTATACTCTATTACTATATGTATATATACAGGTCTTGTATTCTATTTCACCTTCGAGTTCACAGGCCACCTAGCGACGGCATACGTAACATACCAATATATATTATTTTATTATTCATTATATATAATGAAAATAAGAAATAAATAAAAGAGTAAATAATCACAAAAAAAACCGAGTATTTAATGATTAATTGCGAATTTAATAGCTACGTTATATACACTAGTAAATGCACACATACGTTAATCAACGACAAAAGAAATAAAAAGATGGAAATTGATGAAAAACGTCAGTACGTCGTTTTGGTCGTTGGTGCGGAAAACCATCAGCATTTACCATCGGAGAACTGCAAATACCTTGCAGACAATATACTAATGGGAATTGATCTCTGGCCGACGCGTCTCTCCATAATCGTACATGATATATTATGGCATACCTGCACAGTTCTATTTTAACGTGCAACGCGTAGAGTGTATATATTTCACCGCACATGTACATCCGCACACTCATTCATCATACTTGGAATCGCCTATCTATTCTTCCACTTACGAGGGCATTCTTTCTCTTTCTCGCTTTGTATATATATATACCTTCTGTTCCTTTCCTATCATGTCTTTCATTTTCTACATGTTGCACACTTCGTATCTCAATATGCGGTCGAACCCATTGAATAGTATACGGGTCTATGATAAATTGTTGTATTTCATTCGTTTTTATATGTGGAAATTCCGAAAAATAGAATAACGATGCTTTTATTTTGACAATTGAATATTTTGACCCCTTAATCGTCCCAAAACGGACGATTTCTTTTTTGGGACTTTTTGTGGCTGTTATGTTTGATGGGTAATCAACTTTTACAACAATTTTTGGACATATCACTTCGAACGTAAAATTTATTGAAATTAATTTACACATATAATATAATTATATTATATAATTATTATTACTTATTATTTATTATTACATACATATTATTACATATATATATATAAATATATATTATATATGATTATATTATATATGAATTAATTAAAATTTATTTAAGAAAAATAAAGACGATTTTATTTTTTTATCAACTTTACATCAAAATTGGATGAGGAAATGAATTGGCAACATCCAATGTGACCGCTTGAAGCCGAAAATTTGACGCCATTTTCAATTTTTCCATGTATAACAAATTAAATTGACAAATTTCTTCAGAAAACATGTCTGTCACAGTTTTTGAGTTCACACATGACAAATCTTTCGTTACATTTTCCCAAATCCAAGATGGCGGATCAAATATATGGCGGATGAAAATTCTCAAAATATTTAAATTTGTACAAAAATTTGTATCGAAGGTTACTTTATATACGGTCGCTGATCACGAACTTGATGTCAAATTTTCGGGTTCAAGACGCCATATCGGATGTCGCCATTTTGATGTTAAATTTTTCACCACATAATGCACCTCATCCGATTTTGATGAAAAATTATTGGTGAACAAACAAGGGTTTTGGATGAATAATGCGATCCAATCGTTTACAAATGTTCAAAGTTAATTTCTCGCGACAGTACGTAAAGTTCCATTTTACGCTCTAGTGCGGAAAAGATATTTTTTTTTTTTTTATGAATTAAATTCACTCCACTTCTGTCATGGATGGATTCAAAAATGCAAATAATTCGCAACATCAATATTTAACGAAATAAATGTTTATTTATAATTATTACAATTCATATCTGAAAATTTATTTAGAATAGCCCCGCACCGTCATAATCTTCATCGTTACGCCAATCCGTTGGTTTTTTCGTTTCCTTTTGTTATTTGTGTTTCGCCAAGGCCACGTGTTCTCCAATTATCAATGAGGCTCTTTTTAATTTATTTGCGCTTGTCTCCCATCTCTATGCCTTTATCTACACACAACCACTGGTATATGTCATTCTTTTGCTTTGACTATATATAATTGTGTCCCTTTCTCTCTGCGTGCAATTCTTCCCTCTATAGCTGGCTCGATGAATTGCTTTCTTTCTCTATTTATATCCGCATGCGTAATTTGTCTTTATCCATCTACCTATCTCGTTCTTTCGCTACTGATTTGCATGTCTCGTCTATTTCCTATTTATCGGCCATTCTCCTCTCTCTCTCTCTCACTGTTTCTCTCTATTCTCTCCTTTTTCCGGTATCTCACTTTCTCTTTCATTCGGTCTTTTTGGATTTTTATACTGTTAATAAAAATGTCATTAATTAATAATAATATTTGACTTATTACATTTCTTTGTGTTATGATTATTCCAATAAATTCCAATCAACTCCAAGAATCATTCCAAATTCATCTGAATAAAATAAAACGAGATGATACGTGAAGTTGAGTAAATAAATCTAATTTTAAGACGTCAAATATTTCAGGATTAATCATATGCAGGGTGTTTCAAGTTATAAGTTTCCAGAAAAAAATGTAAACCATTCATGCGATTGAATTAGCACATTGTGCTAAATAGTATAATATAATCAATTTATTAAAGATACAAATTCAATCGATTATTTTATTAATTATCGCATATATACATAACGGTCGATAAAAACCGAATGATGAAAATAATTGAAACGGCAACATCGAAGGAGTAATTCATCGATATTACGCCGCGCGCAGTGACCATATACACCGCGATTACTATATACGCATTAGAACTACCATTTGTCACGTCGTTACACATTTACTAGCGGTCAATAAAAACCGGCATTTTTACAGTTTCAATATCCGACGCATTTTTTCCCCTCTACGTATATATATATCGCCTATCCTTTTGAATCTCCGTCTCTGTCTATCCGCGTGTCTCGCTCGAGCACGGGTGCGCATGCCTCTGCGCGAATGTGGGCATGCAGTCGTGGGGTGACGAAGTGTAACGCACTTAAAATCACGACGTTTTCCCGCCTTGTCGTGTGTGTGTGTGTACAAAAGGAATCGTGGTTGTGTATGTGTGTGTGTATGTGACGCGTACGTACGACCACGACTTGGGCGCACCCACGGAGCAGGAACTTTATTACGATTGAGTAGCTGGTGCACGTGTGGCGCTCTCCCACTTAGCCAGGACGTAAATAAGCGCGGGTTGTAAATCCCGAGCGGCGATTTTAGCAAATGCGATTTTTATCCACAGTTTACAGTTACTCTTTTTGTCATCAGCGATCGAATATATATATACGGCCGTTCGATTCGCGCAGACCTGGAGAAGAGATTCGAAAAACCATTATTGGTATATATACATTCTATATATAGAACTTTAGAATTGAAGGAATCCTATAACCGTTTCCATAATTTAATGCTTGACTTACCTGGTTTTGATCGGGGCAAAGTTGATTGACGACCTGGATGGAGAGGATGGCAAAGAGTCTTCAAGTGGACGACACTGAAAGACGACACTGCGTATTAGGTCTTGTTTCAAACATGACATAATGAAATGGAGTAATTAAATTACGGGTCCAATCCTAAATTGCATCAGTCCACTGAACGTCGGTTGCACGTCCTGACCGGGCATTCCGCATTCCTTTTGGACGTCCAATTCACGTAATGCGGTTGGACGTTCCATAATTGAAATGCACAATGACCATCCAATGCATTTCTTCAATCGATGTCTAGTCCTAATTGGGATTCTAACTGTTCTGATTTGCGACGCGTTTACATGGATGAGCGACAATTGATCTTATCAATAGTTTTATTACATATTTGAAGAACAGGAGTTCCTGATGATCGTTGCATTGAATGCAAGAAATCGGAACAATAACTAAAGTTCTTGGATAATTCCACGCCAAAAAACAGTCGAGGGTTAAAATCTTCCTTCTATACACCTTAACCATAATCTAATCGGTTATGAGCCAAGCCTTAAAACATTGCTTGACGTTTTAACGACGTAGATAAATGAAGCATTCCCATATTTGACGTTCGAGGTACAATAGTTGTACTCCTTCTTGATTCTATGCACTCCCTTGTTGACCGACATTTTATCTAACTGATAATAGAATTCCTGGTCAACCTATACACTATACATTTATTGGTTTCGGTTTTTTTTTCAAACTCGATATTGGAACAAGAACAGATGGGGTTTGAACCTATAGACAATCGATTGACAAAAGTCAGGCTTTTTAACCCACATAGAAATTGTCATATGTCGATGATATCACGGGAATATTCCATTGGAAGTATTGATATCCTTATATTCGCCTTTAACGTTTTCTAGCGACATTGTAAGATTGTAGATAATGGATTGTGGAGAGAAAAATTTAAAGAGGGCAAGTAGATTTAGGTCAGAATAACGAAGTCGCCCCAGTGGGGCCAATGTTTTGGTTATAACGATTAGTCATTTGGACTATGAAATATTGGCATTTAAACTAATAGATTGTGACGCTTAATCGGTTTTACCAAATTTAAACTCAAATTGACTGAAATGGTATATCAAATTTTATAATAAAAAATTGTCAAAATTACGGAAATGAAAATCAAAATTATTATTTACAACATAATTTTTAGTAAATTGTATTAATAAATTACATATCACTATCATGCGAGTAACTCTCCCGTTGATGAACACTAATTAACATAACATTTATTTGAAGAATATGATTCCGTACATCGTCTGAATTTCTTCAGTTTCTAACACGTAAAATGTAACAAAATTATTTTTTCCCCTTTTCCAGGACGTTGGAGGTGGAATGTAAGGGCCAAGTGGAGAGCCACCAACCTCCAGACTCATCATCTTAGCATCGCTTACTCATTCTTCAGGGTGACGAGCTATCCACGCCATAGTATGCGTGCCTACTTTTAATAGTTATTTCTTCTGATTTTGATCGTGTTTGCCTACTACCTCATCCTCTTACAGGATTAGGGGTTCGGCCTCGCAAACTCTCTCTCTCTCTTTCTCTCTATCCAACTCTTCCTTCTTCTTGCAGCGGATGAGGTCCTCCACAAACTGAGTCACCGCATCCCAATTTCTTTGGGATCGCAACATTATTCCCACAACATTATCAGGTGTATGATGCTCGCTTAGTTGGCTACGAAGTGTTCGTTGCAAGTCCGCCCAAAGAATACACAAGTGCAAAGAATATGTGCTCCACAGTGTCCTTTTCGTCATTGCAGTAATAATAGCACAGTCTTCTCGCGAAGATTGCTACGCGCCGAATTGCCAGTAGTTCATCGTAAACAATAATCCAGAGATCCTTCCGTTGTCCCATTGTATTAGTCATTGATGACTCTTCGCAATTAAGTCGGCACCCTGAATTGGTATCTAACCGAATTAAAGGCATTTCTCATGTCAAGAGTGAGTAATAGGCATGCGATTCTCGTTGTTTGATTGCCTTGCCATTCCGTTGTCATGGTATTGATGACTTGTTGAAGAGCGTCTCAATCGTAGACCGCTTCATGCGAAAGCCGTATTTGTTTTCAGCCAGGCCGACTACTTCTGCTGCAGCTATTCGTAGTCGTGACCTTAGTCATTTTTCATACATCTTCGTCTAGCATGCAGATTGGTTTAATGGACAATGAGGTGTCTGGCGAACCCTTGCCTTTCTCAAGCAAAAGTAGTTTCTGTGCTTTCCACATCTTTGGAAATCTCCCTGCCTGAAGACAGCATTTGTAGCTATTCAGTAAGGGATAAATGTACCATTTCGCACCCGTCTTTATGACTTCTCCGGGTACCCTCTCGGGGCCTGCAGCATTCTGATTCCCAATCGATTTGGGATGTCGATGTCGATGTCGCTCCTCTTTCTGGTTCTTAACAATTTGCATCTCAAGTATATTGCTTTCTTGCGAAGTTCTGCGATTTCTTCTATAAGTACATCGCGTGGTTTGTCTTCCACCCGGAAAGTTTCGGCATCGATATGTTACATCCTTTTTTGATCTGGCGCATCATCGAGCCTAGTTGCCATGTTCAAAACTGACGTTCCTCTAGTGGATTTCTATTCCATTCTATGGTTCTCGCATTGAAATCGCCGGTAACCACTACCCCGCCGACAGCTTCGCGTACGGAATGTTCTCCAGAAGTAGGGGTATCCCTCATTAAGCTTTTTATATTAGGCAGGTGATTAGTGTCGATTATCTCTGACCTGTGCATCGGTATTATCACACGATCTCGGGCATGCGCAACCCGCACACCGAAATGCACCGAAGCACCGCCCTCGCAGTACCCCATAATCGAAGAGCCAATGAAGTGGCCACGATAGCCAAGTGGTTTGGCCGATAATCATTTGGGGAACTACTTCATTAGCATTCTCGATAATCTCTCGGCACCCAATGGAAAGATATACCTACCCATTGCTAGAACAGGCCCCCTGCTTGAGTTGCTTCCCTCAAAACTCAAGAATCGTCAACACCACAAACGAATGATCCATCTATTCGTTTCGGGTTCCCGTGTATAGGGTATGCCCCCCCCCCCCCCCCCCCCCCCCCCGGGCGGGCCCTACGTCCGGCGCCCCCCCCACCCCCCACCCACCACACGCACCAACAAAACAACAAAAACCACACCAAGAATCAAGCCCCCTCCCTCCCCATTATTACTCAATGTAGAGTATCACATTTTAAATACACAAAAACATTCGGTGACAGAACTAAACGCAAAACAAACCATAAGATCAAACATAATTTAACAATTTCAGTTGCACAGTGGTAAATTAACGATCTCTAGAAGACAATGAATTTCATCAACTTCATATTGATATAAAATAATATTTTAACGCGAAGAGATTGGACTACCATGAAATTAATGATAGGGGCAGTAATATACAATATACTCCAGGTGTCAAAATGTTAGAGTCGAAATAAAAGTTAATCCTCCGTTTATGTCCTAGTTGCACTCTTCTGCCCCTCAAGTTTTGGTTTACATTTGTACCAATTTTAATACCTAAGAATGCCTAGTGGTGAGTTTCGAAACACGATTTTGGAAATCTGACATTATATGAGGGAGCACTGTCAAATATCATATGTCAAATGTCAAATGTCAAATATCAAATGTCAGAATGAAAAATAAGACAAACACATTGTATAGAAAACTTTAATAACACTTATAGGATTAGGATAGAAAATTCACCAATAGTTTTTCCATCTTTAATCCAATTCCGATCTCAAATAGAGAGCCTTAATAGTCTAATCAAGTCGTTATTTCACCTAATTACCGACTGTAACACCTGTTTAGCGGATACGTTGACCTCCTTCGATCTGTCCAGTGTTGGAATAATCTATTGGCTCGTGCCGATCTAATTTTCCTATCTGAAAGTGTGCTGTGTCGCTTAGACAGACAAATTGCCATTTAACCAGTCTCGTGGTTTCCTACTTTGCGATTTACTAGGTTTCTCATGGAAGACGATAAGATTTTTCTGGTATTATCTAATAGATACTTAAGACGTCAATGTTTAACCACGATATATATAAACAAAGAAGATGTAGGTATTGAACATAAATCTAAAAACAGAGATCGTTATATTACTCTTAAAATAAAGATTTCATCGTAGTACAGACCGCTAGACGCCACTGGCTCCCACAATTAAAATGCGCCGTGTATTGAGGTTTATTAGGACCTTTTGATCTCCGAATTATGTATACAAATTGCACTAAAATTATCCGTCATTAATATACTTTTTTTCATTGGTTTGAAAATTACTTAAATGGTTCGATAAAATCATTCGATGAACTGGATAAAGAATAAGTGGTAATTATTTTTAAAACTTATGGTTAAACATATTGCATATTTTCTTTTATCCTGGGTGGATACAATGAATTTCACGAAATGATATTGTGATGTCATTGATCATTTGTTTACGTAAAATAGAATAAATATGAAAAAAAAAATTACAATGGAAGTTATTTTTATTCACGAAAACTGAAACGTATAATAATGACGTCTAAAAATGTAAAATTTCAATTTCTCACGAAACATGACAGATCACAAAAATAAAAACATCGACATTCAGGCTGAAAAAAATCGATGTTAAACAGCATCTATACAGAATCGAATATCCCCGATAAGAGTCATGATGTAGGAGAATCGTGGGCTGCATTAACGTGGCATTCGTGAACGAGTGATCATCCTGGATATATATGTGTGCGTGTGTGTGTGTGTATATACATATATATATATATATATATATATATATATATAATGCGTGTATATATATCGCTGTCGGCGAGAAACGCCGAGAGGAGATGGGACGAAGGATTTCTCGGTATCGACGGTGAAAGAAGGATTTTAATGATGGGAACCAAAGATTCCATTGCCTAATTTTATGCCAGAGGACAAAATTGTCGCAGGGAAGCCGGGGAAAGTTCGTGGAATCTGATATTCTAATTTGTTACTTCCGCGTCAAGTCCGTGATGACGTGGATTTCAATTATTCCATTTTCTGACATCTGAAGTGAGATATCCCGTTTGTAAAATACCCACTCTTCAAGCTCATCAACCATTATATCAGCCAACGAATTCTTCGGACTTTATACGGACTGACGAAATCTAGTTTTCAAGATTTTCAACGTTTAATTTTATCGCACATCGTGGAACTTCTACGATATTCACAAAAAAAAAAACAATTGCTCATTTCATTCAAAAACTCGATACGTCGCCTTTCATTTTGGGCCCTTTTGTCGACCTCGTTGTTCAAGACGATTATCTGGAATCTTAAGTACCTTGGAAACCTTTACGAAAGTATACTGCCTTCCCCTTTTCTTCCACTACTTTCGTTTTTTTTGTGGTTGTTTTTTTTCCTTTTTACGTAAGTACGATTGATGTTGACGACAGCGTCGATACGAACGTTGATGAATCAGGACTTACATCTTACACTCGTCGTACAATTTAGTTCACTAAATACAGCGTAGGCAGACATTACTCGTCAGACAGACTCAGCCTTGCAGCTGTGCTGCGAAAGAGGTTGAATCGCATTATGACAAAGATGAACACTTCTGCCGGCGAAAAGAATTCAGCTATTACGGATTCCGACCTTTATAGGTTGTAGCCAGAGTCGGGTTATGAAAGCCGAATTATTATGTCGACGAGAAATTCCAATCGCGTTTTTCTATACGTGTGAGTGGTTTTTTATTTTTGGCGATCGTTCCGAATTCGTAAACGCTGAAGTGGACATTTGAGAAATTTCAGACATTCATTTGTCGATGTTTCGTAAATTGACAAAAATATATGTTAACGTCCTCTAAAATAACATTTATAGGATGATGACGATATCGAGCGTTGATCGTGAAATTTATGTTTTTATTTATAGCTGGAATAATACAGGAGCACAAAAGAGAGGATCCCGTATTATTACAAGCAATATTGTTATCCCTTTCAGGACGACCTAAACACAAATTAATAAAAAAATTGAGGTAGTGTTAGTGAGATTTTACATCGACTTGCTCGAGAGATTTAGCCGACGCGTATCAAAACATAATGAAAATTTACCCATCCAAATTTGGTACGGTGCTCAATCCTTAAATATCGATAGTCCTTGGCCACTTATACATCACTATCCACATCATATTACCTAAGAGTTTTCAAAATTTTCTGCCCGCTATATTGGGTCCGCCATTTTGGACTTGGAAATCGGCATGATTGATTCGTAATCAGCTGCCAAAAATACACGATGACATTGATTTTTATTTAGTTTTGTTGCATGATGCATTAAAAACGTTTTCTTCCGCCATATTTTATTCATCATTTTGAATTTTAATAATCGAGAGCTCCAAGAGAAAACAACCAACATTTTGTCTTAGTTTATCACCAATTTCCTGAGATTTACGAGTAAATATTCAAGAAATAACGGTATTTCTCAAAATTTGATTTTAGAAATTCAAAATGGCGCACTCAGCTTCCCAGGAATATACAAATTCCCGAAAAGAAATACTTATCATGTTAAAAAATGTATGACGTCGTAAAGGAAGAAAAATTTATTCACATATTCGTGGACTTTATATCAGGTATCTTGAGTTTCTAAAAATTTTAAATGTTAGATCCAATATGGCGGCTGTTAAACAGAAACTCGAAATTTGACATTGAA
This sequence comes from Trichopria nigra, assembly GCA_030522945.1. NCBI lineage: Eukaryota > Metazoa > Arthropoda > Insecta > Hymenoptera > Diapriidae > Trichopria > Trichopria nigra. The sequence goes on from JAPYZR010003598.1 coordinate 17,930, forward strand.
AAAATGTGGTTATATTATACGTCAGAATTTGTATTCGAAAACGCCCTCTTGCGAGTTTGTTTAAAAACTCATGCTTTTTAAAGTGGTGTTAAATAAAAAAATAATAAAACAAACAGCAGTAAAAGAAATGAACATATAAACAACAAAAAAACAAGCAAACAAACAAAGGACAAAACAAAACAAAACAAAACAAAACAAAACAAAACAAAACGCTATCAGCCTGAGAAAAAAACTTAAAAACATGTAATAGGTATCAAAATACTCATCACAAAAAAACAAAATGAGCATCGATTTTCGTTTTTTTAAATTCCTTAAATTTACCCCTATTTAGGGAGGTGGGAGGGTGGAAACAATCGAAAATACTGTAAAATTTAAAAAGCAGTTTTTATTGCATGCGTTCTATAAAATCACAAATTTTCTTGATAGATAAAGTGTAGTTGAGGGTAAAAATCCACCCGAAACTTCCCCAAGGGGTGAAAGCAGCCCCTAAAAAATATGGGACATCAACGTATTTTCCTGCATTAAAAACTAATAGCAGACCTCGTTAATCAAAGTCATGTAAAATATAAAACCAACGTAGTATTGTCGTCTCGAAGTAAAATCAACCCCTGTGAATGATAAAACCACCCCCAGTTATAAAGAAAAGGTTGTCGATTAATTTTATAAAATCTTTAAAAATATACTAAAATGCTAAAAATCAATAAAAATATAGAACAATTATATCATTTTAGACTCGATGTAAAAACAACCCCTAGAAAGCATGAAACCACCCCCTAAGGAAAAATATCGTTTTTCTAAGAATTGTATATGTTTATGTGGAATCACTCTTACAAAGTACAAATTTTGAAAAAACTTTCCAATCATTTTTAATTTACATTTTTCTTATTGCGAGGTTATTAGATCGTTAAGTGTCCTACTTTCGATCCCCCCTTAATACAAATCGGTGGTCAGATTTTCAAAAATCAAAATGAGACGCATCCAATATGGAGGACCGGAATTCAAAATTGATGCGATTAGGTTGAATTGTGTTAATCGGAAGTTTTAATTGTATACTGCGAATATTATTTTTTTACATGCATCAAGCCGTCAAGTCATACGTTAATTAAATCTTAATCAAATTGTTTTCCAAAGTAAATTCGAAAAGGTAATATTTTAAAAACAAAAAAATGGACTCGCAAAAATATTAAATTTGAATAATTTGTAAGTAAAGTCTTTTCATTCATCCGGTAACAATTTAGAAAAAATGAAGATCCTCGAATAAAAGGAAAAATGAAATCTTCCGAATCAAGTGATGTATAAAATTGCTGCTAACTTTAGCTTCGTGCGTCAAAGTGCACTTGTACAAAAATATACACGTTAACTTAAGTGGCGTGCAGCCGTAGGCATATAAAAAGTGAATCGGGCAACAGACAATTCCTGAAACACACTCGTTCTGTCATATTAATCCTATATATTCAAATTGGATTATTGCAGCTCGAAGCTTTGCGATACATTCGCCGCATATTTCCAGCGTTTATTAGTTTACCTCGCGCCTACGATTACTATATCAAATATCGATGAAAATGCAGATTTATTTAAATTTATTGGGCGGATAAACGGCGTAAAAGTGAATAATAATTGAATGAAGTGCCGATTAACGTGCACGCCTTCGCGCGCGACACACAACAAATAATAAATCCGACGTACGGAGTTAATTCGTTCTTGTTCGCAACTGCTCGGATGTCGTTAACGTTGCCATTTTTTTTTTGTTCTGTTTTACGTTACGACGCGATTTACGAGTTGCATAAATATCATTTCTAATTCGACGTTTTGAAGTTCGACTTCCTTTTATTAATTCGTTTCGTGACAAATGATTCATAAATCGCGACGTATAGCGGTTTGCCGAACCGATTTTTATGCTCGTGGGATTGTGAGAAATGATGTAAATTTGATTTCTAAACGGTTCCAATTGCGGAATGGCATACGCATTTTCAATCGTGACTTTCCCGTAAATGAAAAAGATTTCGTTGTTTTTTTTTAACGGTGATTTCACGAGTGTAGGTTGCTCGTCGATTATTAATTCAATTATTCGTAATTCGATGTATTTGCCATCAAATTATTCATGGACTTTGATTAAGTTGTGCGGAATTGAAGTCACCCGTCAATAATGTAATTTGTACAAATTGCTTGTTGACGATCCAGACGTCTGACTTCATACTTTTTCATTGTACCACTTGCAACGCCATCGCGTGTATTCCGTCAGAACAAAAAGTGCATTGATTTTGTAAGATATGATATGAGATTACTTGGTTAATGATTGATGTTAGGCCACGGGTTCGGAAAGTGAACATTTATTTGGTAAACATTGCATTTAGGTTCGATAGAAAAAAAATTTTCAATATTCGAATAAGAATTGTTCAAAAAATTATGTATAGCTATATACTTTTGTGAAAAAAATGTAAATTTACGTCGTAAAATTTTGATATACACGACTTTTATTATAAAATTTTACTTGACATCTTTAACGATGTTCCGTTACTTTCGCAAAAAAACTAAAGTTCAGTAGGGTGCGCGCCATCTATTAAGTAATCCTCATACTAAACCTCACGATCATTTGATACCTTCACTATTATTTTCAGGAACTGAAAGAAGAAATTTTGTAATGATTGTAATTAATATCTTTTTTTAAATCTCTCTTCTTGAATATTGACGTATTTCTTTTTTAATATTTTCCCGAATACATATAAATGTTTAACATTTCGACAAATTATCACCGACTATTTTCATTACATTTGGTTTAGTTTTCATATATATTTTCAACAATTTCCCTTCAATTTCTGTACATTCATTGGTCAGTTATCGCAAATATAGATAACAGGTGCCGCGTTGATATATCACGAGTCGACGATGACGAATAATAAACAATTGACGATAGGAGTGAAGTTCAATAATTCGTTGAGATTATTTCGTGATAGAATATTATACAAATATGATAATAATCGTAAAATTTGTAATATATAACGATTAACGATATCGAGGTGCGAAATGTTGCTGAAGTTCCAAACGATGGAGACCAATGAAAGTCATATAAGAAATATTTGTAGAATATTCTTTTCAATGCATTTCAATTCAAAAATGTGCATAAATCTAATTCTTTGTTTTCGATGCATTTGGGGGCTACGAGAAATAGAATAAAAAATTAAGTAATCATTTTAATTTTACGAATATACGCACAATTACTATCAATATACATTTTCTGCTTTTATATAACATCGTCACTTATCGTGAATAACATTGTCGTTTAAAAATGGATGAACCTATATAATAATTTATTTGATTTCGTTAAATGTTTTATGCCATGAGTATATGCTTTCCGTATACAATTCCGTAGGCGTCTAAACATGAGATTATATATTCTTCGCTTGTAAACAAGATTACATGCATTTCCTGGAGTTTAATTTTTCTTCGCACGTATATATATATATATATGGATCGGTGTCCAGAGAGAAAAAGAGGAGATTGTCAATATTATTCCAGTTGAAGCAACCAAACATGTATTGCTGGCCTCTTTTGTCTGTGCCTATAATTTTATAAAAATTCGCTCAATAAAAGAAGAAAATGATTAAATATAACTTTAAAAAAAGTATATTATAATTTTTTTCTTTAAGTAGTATCTTCAAAATCTTCAAATAAACAAAATTTATATTAGAAAAATCACATAAATGAAGTTGATGAAAAATATTCATGTAATGTAATAAGAAAAGTTTGATTAAGAGAAAAACCACAATCGAATAAAGGCTTAAGAAAAAAACATTATAAAATTGCAATATCTTCGTATTGGAGGAAAGAATGCATGTTTCTCAATTTTCCTGGAAGCGATATAACGGGTGCATCGCTAACATATATATGGTGAATCATCCCCGAGAACACTTTATTAAACTTTAAATTCCATTATCTGGAAATAATTGTTAGTAGACACAATAAAAACTGCGACAAGACTGTCTCTGAAAATATAAGACTCGATGATAAATATTAATATTTTAAGTATATAGAGGTCGAAGTTCATGTTTTAACTTTAAGTTATTTTTGGACTATTTTATTATTAGAATTCTTTGAAATTTTTAGAATAGTAATTTCGAACTTACACTGATGCGAAATTCATTAGGAACTGCGCCAGGTACAGATAATTTGTCCATGTATACGTACTTATAAAATTTTAAAGCTCATGTGCGTCTTATATGCTTTACACATTCTGCAACCTGACAATGAACGCAAATTATAACCTGCTATATGTAAAGTTTGATTTCGGAAGGTCGAACGAATTTCTCCATAATTATGTTATTATATGTAATTACTTCATATCAAAGTTTCACGTCTTTCGATGCCTTTAATATAGATATATATTTTACATACTTTATTTAGTTTTTTAGTAAAAATTCCATTCGTTTCGTTCTTATCGTTCCTCCCATTTATTTACTTCAGTCGTTTTATTCGTTTTGTTTTTCGTTTCATTTGTTTCATTAATTTATTTTTATTCCATACATTTATTTTATTCGTTTTTCTGTCCATTCGTTCTTTTCGTTTTTTCCCTTTCCATTCGTCGAATTCATTTTAATTGTTCCAATCGTTTTATTGAATTCGTGGCATTCGTTTTATGCATTTTTTTCACGTCTCATTCGTTTGGTTCGTTTTATTCGTCCAAATTATTTTTTTTCTTTTTTTTTTTAATTCTAAACATTTATTTTATTCGTTTCATTTGTTTTTTTCTCTTTCATTCGAGTTGTTCATTTTTTTTTCGTTTTTTTTTTTTTTTTTTTTTTTTTTTTTTTTTTTTTTTTTTTTTTTTTTTTTTTTTTTTTTTTTTTTTTTTTTTTT